>JAPYZB010002870.1:0-11209 GCA_030522745.1 Eupelmus kiefferi
CCGTAGTTTACTTAAAATCTTTCGTTATTTTAATATTCGATATTTTGACCTTTAGATAAAATATAGTAAGATTTTTAGATTTCTTTGATAAATTCAAAATGCACTTTTGACTCAAATGACAAAGTCAAAATAAAATTGTCGAAAAATTGCATATTCGACTTTTTGCTTTTCTGCCAGGAGTTTCAAAATTGAGGTGTACTGTCGATTGTTTGATACCCACCCATAAGAACAATATGCAACTGTATGTATTAAAGCTAATTAATGTTTTTTTCGCGAGAAGCATTTGACTGGAGAATTCAACAGTTTAAAATCGCTTCCATGGTATAATTCTACTGTTCCCGCAATTCTGCATAGCCGAAGCTAGGGTGAAGGGAAAACCACGAGAACATGGTATACCTCCACCGAGAACAGTAGTCGGCAGAAGGGTTAAACTTAAATAGTTTTTCGTGAAAAATATCCAAGATATCCCTGCCGTCTAGAACATCGTTGAAAAAAGCCTTTATTGGTGTACCCAAGCGGTTACCATTCTAGTACGAGCTACGCCCAACGCTGCTTAACTTGAATAATCGTTCTACCACGCAACCTTATAAATATAAGGTTGCGTGGTAGAACGTAAAATATAATATATAAATTATTATTTTATTATTACTATTATTTATTTATTATTTAATTTCAATTTATTTTAAATAATAGTCTTGAGATGAAAGTACCATATTAACCCCTAGAGCTCATATAAATAAAGATTCTAACAATCTTTTTTTAATTCTTCTCTGTGGATAAATCATTTATCTATGTTTCTCGTTAATATGTGAGCTTTTTGGATGACATTAAGCGGGAGAAATAGAAGCAAAAATAAAACCGGTATAATCGGTTGGTTTTGGACTTCTTTATTCTTCCTGCACTTATGTTTTATTTGTAAGTTCTAAACTTATTTTGTCTTATTAATATAACCTTTATGATTTTATTTAAAAAGGGAAAAATATAAATTTACTTACTTTTCATCACTCAAATTTTTCTTAATGTTGTTATTACTTGATTGTTGAGACAATGTACTTATTTTGTCTGGTATTTTATCCTGATGATGATGATTATTAAAAGTTTTTGTGACAGATGAATACGTTTTAGCCGATTTTTCAGTATAAATTATATATTTCTTTTGATAAAAACTTAATGCATGGTTTAGCATATTGCATCTAGCAGCCGCAAGTAAATCAACCTTTTGTAAACAATCATAAGCTAGTTTATCGAAATTCATCTTCCCTCTGTAAATAAAATAAAAGCCGATATACATATTGCTAAAATATAAAATTTTAATTCTAATAGTATATATTATGCAACTTATTGGCTGAGTAGAGCTTTTATTCATGTGAGCTTTTACTTGAATGTATAACTAATTTTTGTATGTAGTTGCATAGCAAAATTTGATCAAAATTTATAAAATATAATTTTTACATTGTTAAACATTAATTTTGTTAGGGTCTTAAAGTAAATATTATTCATACTTATATTAACAACTGATAAGGGTGTAAAGATTTTAACTAAAAATCTTACAAGGTCTATCAAACGCTAATAAAATTTGACACTACGCGTTCAAACTGCCAAGAGGCAATCGTAAATCTGAGTCAATTTACGCAATTGACCGTTTTACGACGTGCTTAGATGGGCGTTACTGACCGTTGTTTTGTAAATTTACTGAAGAATGCGGGTGCCGTTTAAAAATCTACCGCATATCTTTGTTCTTATCTAACTAGAATTTTCGCTCAAAAAATAAATGCTTTTCTAAAAAAATAATAAATATTCCGGCTAGATACACGAATAAGGAAATGATTGTATACAGTGCACAAGTTAAGATTTATCAGTAAATTTTAATAAAACTTTGACCTTTTATTACTTATTATTTGATTCAGAATAATTTTAGTTATTTTCGTAGCTCAAAGTTTTCTTAGTACTTATTGAAAATTCTTAATGTTTGTTTAGAACACAATCATTTATTCGTTATTAAGAATTAGTTATTGCCATCAAGGCGTTGCCGCGCCTTTTAATTAAGTCGAGACAACTGTTAATTTTTCACAAAATCACTTTTAGAGTTGCGTCCAAAATTCTGATTAGATAACGGATATTTGGTAGCCTATTAACCATGACTTCCTTCGCAAACCGATAACGAAGATAATTGTATGATTTCTAGTATTTTTTTCAGTCATGATACCTACAAATTTTTTCGGTGTACATACCTTCGCACTTGATCTTGTACTTTCTTAAATTTTTCTAACTGTTTTGAAGTATCTGGATCTAATTGTTGAGATACATTTTTCATCCATGATAAAGCTGCTCGATACTCTGTTCTAGCTTTTTCCATAGCTAAAACATTTTGAAGCGTATCACTAATAGCTTGTTGGCGAAAAGTTTCAAGTTCTTGGTAAAATCTCACCAAAGGTTCATGCAATATTAATTGTTGCTGGGCACAAAATATAAGAGATTTCCCTACATTTTGCATAATTTCTCCTGCTTGTGTTTTATCTTTATCACTATTCTCTTTTAGAAATCTGCCCATGGCATTTTTTTCTTGCGATAAATCTAAAAAATTTATCACTTTTAGTTGTCTGTTAATGCAAAAATGTATATAATAAGGGTAACTTTGAAAATCTTTATAAACAAAACACATCTAAAAATCTTCTGACATAGAGTAATGGTTTCTAATAAATTATTAAAAAGAAATTTCACTATTTGATAATTTTTAGTCAAGAATAAGTGGTTTCAACCTTTCTCTTTAATTCTAAATTCATTTTAAAATTTGCTTTTTGCTTTCTCAAAGGGTTTTATATTGGTGAAAATGTTCAATCGCTATTTTCTTTTTAGACTGATTCCGTGAGTTTTGGAGAGTCGAAATATACATTTTTAAAACAATTTCCTTCTATTCGTGTGCGTACGCGTGGGTGACCAACGGGACAATACACAGCTTTGCCATATATAGTATAAATGGCCAGTTTTTACGAGTGGGTCTACTTACCACTAGAATCAACTATAGCCCCGGTCTCCCCGACACTAAGACAAAAATCCTGGCAAAAAAAAAAAAAAAAAAAAAAAAACTTTACATTTTGTAAATATTAGGTAAATTTAGCGCGTCCTATGTGTATAATAATCTAAACTTCATTCTTGCACTCATTTTAAAGGACCAATCAGAGTCGAGCCTGTAGCGGCTCAACTTCCTGCGTGATGCCTTTTTTATGAAAGGATTGCTAGTTAGAAAACTGCAGATTTTACCATCGAAAATAGTCAAACGTCAAAGGGTGCCTCATTCCCTTTTCGACGAATTTCTACGAAACGAAATTTAATATGTATGACTTTGGTTTATCCACCTGCAGCCTAAGCAAGTGACTCGTAACCTTTTTTGTTCCTACCTTTTTTCCTTTAACGAAATTTAATATGTTGACTGGTAAATATTTCAAGATATCGAACAAAATTATTTTTTATTTTTTTGATTTTCTACATTGTTTGTACATTGCATTTTATATTTTTTTACCTTGCAGTAATAATAAACACATGTTATATATTATAAATCTAACTCAAAACTCATTTCTATTATCGAATTTACATAAAAAAAAAGTTTGTGTTTTAAGCCCTGTAAAATAAGGTAACATTTTTCCAGTCAACATAGTAAAAATTCTCATGCAAAATCACAACTTTTCCAATGACAATATTTACCATTCTCAAAAAAGAAAAGTGACTGAAATAGCGTCAGGATCTAACGCTTAGTTATTCCTAAAATATGACATATGATAAATTTCAGTTTTTATCGTCTCCGGCTCAAAATGACAAAATGTAAATATACACGAACAAACCGTAATACTTCACATAATTTGGATTTATTGTAGATTATGTATTGTCCACGTAATATAATAAGTACACTTCCTGAAAAGGCAAAAGATAATACCAGACAATAGGCTTAATGTAGATTCGGACTAACCGTAGATAGATACAAGATACATTACAAGATACATGTACTTTATAGAGATTTTCTGTACTGTATTATGACTCTTACTGTATTAGAGTGGAAAGCCTTTACCTTCAAGTGCATCAGCAGGAAGCAGACGGTCACTTTAAATATTTACATTCAGCTGTAAATTGAATAGGCGAAATAAAAAGGTATAAATATGTGCTTTAGAATCAAATTATTAAAGATGCAAGAAAGAAAAATATTAATGCTTTTGGTGGTCTTCTATAGTTTTTCAACTGTAAGCATCGAAGGATTATTTATCAGATATGTAGACTCAAATTCTGGCTAAAAGTATAATTTATCTTAAATAAATGAAAATTGATTGTTTGTGTTTATATTCAGATCAATTTAGTATTAATATATTGAATTAAGAACAGCAATTACCAATAAAGTCAAGGATATACTACTTGGACGTTTTACAGAGACAAATTGGAAGTATTCAACACAGATACGAGATTTTTTTGATGATTAAGATCCAACCAAAAGAGGAAATTTGTAAATTCGATAATAATATATTTTTTTCTGCCTAATTTTATTAGAAGGATGCTATATTAATACGTATTTTATATTTTATTAAGGAGAATTTTTGTTCATAAAAGTGTTTTTTGATGTGAAATATATTATTTTATAAATTTTAGTAAATATAAAATGTTTATTTTAGGTTCTAATAATCTCAAGAAATGTACAGAATGACAGATAATTTTTTTTTATGTTCATGAAAGCAGTTACGTTCAATTTGTCATTTTGAGTCAGAAACGATAAAAATTTAAATTCATCGTATAATACATAAGAGATAATTAAGCGTTAGACCCTAAGGCTCTTATCTATCTATAGGATAGAGAAGACATTGGCAAAGATTTATTAAATATGGTGACCTGATGGTCTTAACTCTCCTGGTCAGTATAATAATAATTGAACTTACTAGGAAAGTGTCACATCTCCGGGTCACAGATCTTGATGAAACTTTGGGATATGTTTTTGGATACCAAAAATTAAGGAAAGCCAAAGCCGTACGGTCCAACGCTTCGGAAAACCCATGTTATCAATGTTTGTAGTTTTATTTTAAGAAAAATATAAAAAAAAGAGTATCTACTTGAAATGCGAATAATTCAGTCTACGAATATTCTCGCATTAATTCTCATATTAATTAGAATATTCTACGAATATTCTAATTAATATTATCACAATTAAAAACTGATAATTAGAACCAAAGTTATGCTTGTTTAAAGTTGAGCAACGAAAATACACTTATTAATTATGAAATTCCGAACGAAGGAATTTAGTTGATTTTCAGAACACTTTTTTTTGTCAAATTAAAACAAGTATAACTTTAGTTCTGATTAACAATTTTAATCCTGAAAACGGCAAATTAAAGCTTATTTTTCCAATTTAATTTTAGTTATTGAAAATTTATTAAGAATATTCGTAGACTGAATTATTCCCATTTTAATGCTCTTTTTTTATACTTTTCTTAAAATAAAATTACAAACTTTGATAACATGGGTTTTCCGAAGCGTTGGAGTACGGCTTTGGCTTTCCTCATTTTTTGGTTTTTTTTTACATATTTTTTGCAAAAACATATCCCAAAGTTTCATCAAGATCTGTGACCCGGAGATGTGACACTCTCCTGGTTAGTTTTCCGCACCAAGTTGTTTTGTAAACTTTTGTTTATTAATTTATAATATTAATTATAGTAAGTATTTAATTATACTAAAATTAAATATTAAAATATTAAATTTATATATTAACTACAGTTTAATAAACATATAGTCATTAAATAATAAAAAAATATTATTAGGTGCGTATGATTTTTGTGTACTATGTATTTACTGTGCAAGTTGTGTTTAGTGTACTGAATATCTTTAGATTCTTTTTAGAATTTTTTTAATTTACGTAGACATTAGTTTTCATAAACAAAAGCAAAAAATACTTAAAAATTCTTTGAGAAAGCGAATGATTTATTAGCGTATTTAAAATTAAATCTTCGATCAAGTCTTCTGCGCAATTATTTACTCAAACATAAATTGTGTTTTATAAAAAAGTATTTAGATTTTTTCTGTTTTCTCTGAATCTAGTGTAAATTTTTAATTTAGAACAGAATACATAACCGTTTGCCATTCCTAAATCTAACGAGAAAAGTTTTCCTTTTTAAAAAAAAACAATTACTTTTCGAGGTGAAGTGATAATTCTGGTTACATAAGGACAGAGATATCTTAAAGAATTTATAAATAAATATATAAGATATATTAAAAAATTTAAATATATAATATTGATACTTACAACAGATAGTTTCTTGATATTTATCAATGATTCTTTGGATAAGAGCACAAGATACTTGAATATTACGAAATAGTTCTAATTTCGCATCTAATTCCGCATCAGAAGAAATAATGCAATCATCTTCCTTACGGCCTAATTTTCGTGAAAGTGTTTGCTTTGTTATCCAAAATTGATGTTGCATGATTAACTAGCCTATAAAATATAAATGCCATTTATACGAAATGTCGATAAGCGTTTAAATATCTATGTTTCTACTTGTAAGGCTTGTAACATTACTGTAATTGCTGCATTTGCACGCAATGTTTACTGTGAGAAATAAGATCAATATCTCACTTTTTAATTCAAAGATTTTTTGACTTTTTGAAGACAAAATTAATACAATAAAATTTTAACGGCTCCAATTGGTAAGGAAATATTTCAGAGACACATGTAAGAAAAATGTCTTCTATGCATTTGAACTATCTTGACACGCCTTTCTTAAATTAGTTTCTGGAATAGGTCCTTGTTAACAGAAGCCTTCGATTAACATTTTTAAAATTTTGAAAATTCTAAAAGAAAGCGATATTTATAATGTAGTTTTATCATATTTGCACTTAAAGCCGCAATAAATAATGTCCAGTAATAGGCGCACAACTGCAGTAACTGAAACAGTCAGACAGTTATTTAAATAGATTTTTATTAAATAATTATACATATTTAAAAGGTTTTAATTGTTAACATGTCAAATTTAAGTCCACGATTACTTAAAGAAAACAAAAGTAAATATTACAATAAAACTAATGAAACACCAGCGTCGAAGTTGACGCTTGCTGAAAATCCGTATGCACGTGGAATTTTATTATTTATTTTGGAAAAAATTTTTTGATTTTTTTAATCAAAAATTTATATGAATTTTCCATATAATTTTTATTTTATGAATATTAAAAAAAATTTGGTTTCCAAAAAATGATAAAAAATAAAAAAACATTTTCTCTTTCAATAAATTTTTTGAACTAAGATACCCAGACCTAATCTAGCCACCCTTCATATTTCAAATAAGAGCGCACTTTTGGGTAGCTACGTGGAAGAATCCTATAAAGGGCGCTGAAACGAGGTCCCGTCTTGACTAAGGACGTTCTCTCAAAAGTAATAAATGTTGAACTTTTGTTAAAATTTTGGTATTGAGTTCCTTTTAGTATTCTTTACAAAAGTTATTAATGACTTAATAGGTCAAGCGTGTTGAATTAGCAAGTTATTGAAGCTTAAAGTTTCGGCGTTTTAATACAGGTTTTTATGGAAAAGGCGGTCTCGAAACGGCATTTTTCTACATTGTGAAATGATGGTAGCCAAAATTTTGCTAGAAAAAATATATATTATTCTTGAATATTTAAGGAATGATTTTCCGTTAATTAAATATAAGCAAGCGGGCCTTTTTATGGAGACAGAACAATCTACTCTCTAAAAGAAAAAGTGTGAATCCAACTCAAAATTCACACTTCACACCTTATGAGGTGTGAATTTTTAAATTACGAGGTGTAAATTTTGATAAAAATTAAAAGTCACACTTCACGAGGTGTGAATATAAAAATTCACACTTCAAAAAATTTCAATAAACTTCAAAATTCACATTTCAACAGGTGTGAATTTCAATGAATTTTAAAATTCACACCTCATGAAGTGTGAAGTGTGAATTTTGAGTTGGATTCACACTTTTTTTTTAGAGAGTAATATTGCGATCCGATGCTATCAGTATATCTATATAGGTGCATAGTGATTTTTGTGGTTTTTACATTAGATAATAACTATATAATATCCTAAAACATAATTTTTTAATTTAAGCCCGAGATGAGCAACGTTTTAGCGAGAGAACGTGTAAAAGTAAAAGTCTCGCCAAGACTCGAGACTCTCGTCCAACCTCAAGACTTGACCAAAACCAAAAATCTCGCTCAAACTTGAGACAGTAGTCTGAAATCCTCAACTTCAATTTTGATCGGGATCAATCAATATAAATAACATGACTCTGCTTTCTTTTGTAAAATAAATTCTAACAATGTTTTATAAAAATAATCTGCAATAATAGATTTTATAGAAATGGTAATACTGGTAATATGGTAAACAATAATTATGGTAAACAAATAATTATTAAAAATTATCAAATATTTGTATAACTTCCATTTATTAATTAATGGCTGTTTCTTTATCTCATTATATGATTGATAAGATTATTGTAAACCAAAGGTTTTGTTATACATAAATTAAATATTATTTAATCTGGGCATATTGTATTCGATTTTCAGAAAAAAGTCAGTTTATTCGATTACAGGAGATAAAAGTGATTGAAAGAAGAAAAAAAATAAATGTTATAATAGGTGATAACAATAGAAATATCACCTTATTATAAATTATTTTTTAAAAATATTAATAGCATCTTTTTTATAATAGAAAATATACACCATTTATCTTGATTGATCCTAGTTGAGATTTGTGTAAAAACACAAGACTTTCCAGAGATTTTAGACAAGAGTCTCAGATCTGAAAGAGATTCTCAAGCCTGGGCAAGACTTCATTAGTCACAAAGAGAGGCCCTCAATTCTGGTTCATGTTGCTCATATTAAGTTTATTGAATTAAAATCGCTTTGTCTTCTAGATTTCATCAAATGCACTACAGCACTTCACTGACATTCTAATTATAATTTGTATTTATAAATCTAAAGTCATGCCTAGTTTGCTTTATTATTCTTCAATTTGGTCAACATACACAGGTTTTGATTAATAAAATTGAATCTATGAATCATAAATTTCTGCATTATTTATGTTGCCAAACAGGAAAAATAATGAGTATTCATTTCGAACTACCTATTATCATGTCGATAAATAATTAATATAGCTGCTTATTGCTATAAAATTTTTTAGAATTTTTTAACAGTTTTTGTTGCTTAAAGCATTAAGAACATTTGGAAAAAATACATATTAGATTAAAAATATTAATACATATTTTAAATGAATGAGAATTAAAATCTTCAAAAATTCATTAAAGAATAAATAAGAAAAATACGAGTAAATATGATAGTAAAGATTGCAGCGAGAAAAGTAGTCCTTTGTTTAAAAGTAAAAGTGATGAAATAACTTAGATAGTGTCTTTATTGTTATATATTTCATATTTCATAAGATAAAAAAGTTAAATTTTAAACCTCAATAGAGGTTAATAATCAAATAAGTTAAATTTCCGACATACATATTATTTACAATTACACTTAAGTATTAAAAAGGGAGGTTTTTAATCCTTCCGAAACGTCGACTTAGTAACATGTAAATATATAAAAACTTGGTTTGCATAAATCAAAAAGAATTTATTTCTATCACCCACATATTAACTATGACCTGCGAACGATAACTTCCAACTACATAATAAAAAAAGTTATATTGTTGCAGATCTAGATGATTGAGAAAAGGCATTTTGATCATTTTAAAACAAGTGCTATGACATGAAAACATGATGACAGTGAAGGTATTATAATAAATTAATTAGTTCTTCACAGATTGTTTCATATTTACTTAATTTTATTTATTTTACATTTAAAAATTTCTGAAACTAGCTTACTTATGTTAATCTTTATCTACATTATAGATATTTGTTTTAGTAAACAATTATAAATAAACTTATAAATAAATAAATTCATACGTAATCACCTTTGTACTACTTTAATTAATCACAATTATTCAAAAGAATATTGATCAGTATTTCTCTTACTAATTTTACTTTGTTTTATAATTTAATATTTTTTCTAAGTTATCCAAAAGTTCTAAGTTTTGAAGTAACTTTATCAATTTCAGATAAATACACAATGTAAAGCCTTGGAAATATAAATTGTTATATACTAATATATTTGCTTTAGATGTGAAACAAGTATTTATAGCAGCTTATCTAAAAATTTAAAAGTATAAAATAAAAATTATTAAAATAAACTGTTTTATAAAAAAAGTTACAATATCAACATTCTATGAGTTTTCTTTAATTATTCAGAACTGTACAGAAATTATTTTTTTATATTTTTATAATTTTAATAATTGTTACTATCAATAATAACAAAATCAATATTTGTTAAACAATTTTTGTTTGATAAAGCAAAAATATTCTTAATAAAACTTTAACAATTTTAATTTTGAAGGGATAAAATAAAGAACAAAATCTTTAGTATACCCTTAGTATTGATTTTACAAGCTAGGTAAATACTTACGATTTTACGAGAAATATTAACTTTCAGTAATTATAGATTTAGGAAACTTAAATATATTCACACTGAAATCAGTAAAGCATATGAAGCAAGAAACATTATATCTGAAAAAAGAAACAGCTTTTTGACAATTGTCTATTTAAACATTTATTTGACATATCCACCCAATTAGATTTGTATTGCTACTGTGTACTGCATACGTCATAGTTATGCTCTGGTCACATAAACACTTTGTTTTGAAGTTGAAGACCCTAGGCCCTATGCACTTAAAAAAGGAACAAGACACAAGCACAAGAATAGCATTGCTTACTATATCTATATATATGAGGAACAAGCTCTTGGTCCTTCTTCCCTAGGCCTCTTGCACGATAGAGACGTAGAAGGAATAGTGAAAAATAACAAACACGTTGTGTGTTGTTATTCTTCGCTGTTCCTTTCTATGAATTGATGTACCTTATATATAGGTATACACGCATAGCGAGGATCAGTGAAGAACAATGGTTCACAGCGAGTGTTGTTCCTTCTATGTCTTTATTCGTACAGGATGCCTTATGACCCCACGTACTATAAAAGGAATAAGGCACTTAGGAATAGCTTAGGAATAGCCATTCGTTTCTATATCTATATATATATATATATATATATATATATATATATTTGCATATTTTGAGACTTATGTGGACTAAAAATGTATAAAATGTGACTTATGCAGACATTTTTG
>JAPYZB010002871.1:0-11208 GCA_030522745.1 Eupelmus kiefferi
CTTTGAAATGGTATAAAAATGTTTTTGATGAAATTTATAATTTCCAATAAAAAAGCAAATATATAAAAAGTCGGCCTACTTGCCCCGGTCTCCCCTACGAATAATTTTTTAAAAAGGAAACCAGTAATTTTCTTAGAGTTATATACTGTACTGGTTGACTAATTGTAGAAAATTAAGTTCTAAATAAAAATTTACGTACTATAATACAATTAAATTAGAAACGCAAACCCTACAGTCAAATAACAACACTAGTAATTCATTTTACTGATTGGTTTCTTTATTAAAATACAGGAATGCAAATGACAAAAACACATAAATTCACATCAATAATTTATCTAAAAAAAAAAAACGCTAAACTTTTCACAGACTTTCCAAATAACACATAACATAACGAATGACGGACGTAACAATGAACATTTAAACAATGCAGTAGCGACATGACAAAACTCCAACAAATAACGACAGCATTATGTCGACAAAGAAAGACATAAGAGATTCAAATTTCCTTCTTCGAGAGACTTCATTGAAGGCAACGATTACTGCTTGATGACTTGCGGCTTGTAGTCTGGCTTTATCGCCTCGGCGAGCTCCTTGGCGTACATGTCGAGCCTGGCGGTCATCTGCAAATACAGAAAAGCCTTTTTAAGTATATATACGTGCATAAATTAGAATAATGCGGCCTTTTGCGCATTACGCCTAGGTAATGCGTTTTTTTTGCGCCTTAAGTGCCGGCGCTATTTTGGTCTGTAATCTACGAGTTTGTTTACCTTATCGCTTATTATGTGTATAGAGTAATTTGGCGTAATCTAGCGTAATCTAGGGGCTTTTAAGATAGGAATATTGGGAAACTTGTTTATTTTACTATTCTCAATTAGGCGCATTAGAATGTACAAAAGCAAAAACAAAAAAGAAAAATAAGCAAATATTGTATTACGGCCGACGCTGATTTCAAGTATCGTTATATTGAATCTTGAATTACGGGAATTGTTGTGAATGCCTCGATTCATAACAAGCATTGTGAGCGTTTGATAACGAACGTACCGTATTATGAAAAGTGCATTTAATTGATTTAAGTGCGCGAGAAATATCGACGGTAGTGCACGCTTGTATCCTCTCCGACCTACTTTATCGACCAAATTTGAATTTTTGAGGCTGTAATTATGCTAAGTTCGTCGTTTTCGTTGAACCTGTTATGGTAAATAATTATCGTAACACCGGTAATATAAATTTAAATTTTAAAAAAATATGAAAATGTTTCGTAATTTTATCCAATTTATAAAATGTTTTCAATTTTCTCGAACTTTCTCCCCACTGCCTGACTAAATTATATCTTTTCCACTGATCCCGGTAAAAATTAAAATAAAAATTCATATTCTTTTAACTCTAATAAAAGAACCGACCCAACAAATGGCAAATTCTTTCATTCTCATTACTCTCCATCAACCCTTCAGCCCTACAACATCCCTTTTTCCAAAATTTAAATTAAAAAAAAATAGCTCCCAAAAATCCAATCTCCTTCAATAAACTCACCCTGAATCCCCAGAAGTCCTTGATCTGTCTGCACAGGTTAAGGTCGATCTCGGCAATGAGGACACCATCATCTTGGCGGTTGAGTCCTGGGGTCCTCGTACCGTCGGGGGCGGCGATGTAGCTCGAGCCATAGAAGTGGCCGAAGTCGTTGTGAGCAGGCTGGCCGTTGCCTGAAGTGAACGCGTTAGGGAAAACTTCTGTGCCGACGCGGTTGATGGCACAGGTGTAGTAGCTGTTGGCGATCGCGGCATTTCGCGCCTCGATTGGCCACATTGGTTCGGACAGGGTTTTCGTGGTTGCCGATGGGTTGAAGACGATCTAAATTTAAGTTAGTAGGCTTTGTTAGAAAAATTTTTAGTGCTGAATTTTATTTTGATTGTTGCTAAGAAGTAAGTTTTCTGACTTTACCGACGGTCGGTAAATAATTTGAAACTCAGTACACTATAAAATAGTATGCCATAATGTCTAATAATCTTATCCATTTGAAGTGGATTGAGTTCCGTTAATCAAAAATAAATTATTTAATAAAAAAATGGTAGCCATTAAAATATTTTTCTTTAATGTTAAATTAAAACAAAATTCTAGCAGTAATTACTGTAATTACTGAACCTTATAAAATAACCATAATTTTACCTCAGCACCGTTGATTCCGAACATCAGCCAGTTGAGCGGATGATGACGTCCGTAACACGTGTTGATGGCGATCTTTCCGTAGGGCGTATCGAAGACTGGATGTCCAGTGTTGCCCTCCATGTAGTAAGTAGACTCGTTGAAGTCGTTCTTACGGGGAATATGGTTCTTCCTGTGTTTGCCAATGACGCGGCCGTCGGTACCGATGACCACAGCCGTGTTCCAGAGAATGTCGCCGTTACGTTCGCGCTCCAGAATCGGCGAAACTATGACCATGTTGTACTTGCGCGCCAGTCCGGACATGAGTTCGGTGGTAGGTCCGGTCAGAGCGTCCTCGGCGAACTCGCACCATGGGTATTTTTCGCGTGTGCAGAAGGCGAAGGGCATAGCTGCATCGATAGAGTTAGATATATATTTTTTTTTGGATGTGGTAAATTGAGTGATTGGGTAACGTCTAATTGTTAAACTTCGATATTTTAAAGTCCAAACTAGATTTGTAGCTAAAATCTCATCTGGATTAGCTGGATTGACAAGATTTCAAACTTGAATTTTAGGTGTAAAAATGCAGCAGCAAAACCGCATGGGAACCTACATTTTAGTTAAAAATTTCTACTCAAATCTATGTGGAATCCAGTCCAACCAGATGGAATTTTAGTGGCAAATTCAGGTGGAATTTGTAGCTCGGAATCAAACCGGTCAGTTAATAATAAAACATCCACCCTAATATTCTACAACTGCGTATAAGCGCGGAAGATTTCAAAGTATTCGGATAATTAGCCTCAATCAGCAAAGATACAAAGTAATAAAAAAAATTTGTTTTGCCCGCGCGATACTGCCGCATCAAACCGATAACGCCGGCAGTAGATAGCGCCCGAGATCGGCAAGACGAGGCGCATCTGAGCGTGAAATAAGAATCCTCCCCGATATGATATTATGATTCAGAATCTCCGCCACGCCGACAGTCCGTCAACCACTGCTTTCTACTTTAATCGCCAATCAATTTGCGCGATGTGTTTTTCAATAAAAAAAAACGTCCGTCTTATCAGCGGCTCGCTCGAACGTCCGGGATCGTCTGGCGCTTAAAAAAAAGCAAGCATGAACAATCTATATACTCACGCCAACCCTCCTGAAGGCAGATGATGTTGGTGCCGCAGCTGGCCGCGTGCTCGATGTATTTGGTCATCTTCTTGTGGATGGCGTCGCGCTGGTCCCGGATGGGATCGGTAGTCGGCAGGACGATGGTGTTTTGGACTATGGCTACGCGCACTATGCGAGGGGGGCGTAGCTGCTCTTCGATCGCGCCGCCCATTTTGTAGCCCTTCAGCTCGCAGTTCGTGCCCTTTTCGAATTTGGGCAGGTCAAGAGGCCTGGGGGATTAAGAGGGTTTTTGTAGTGGGTTGGGTGTATACTTTTATTTGCTAAGTGTATATAGTTTGGGATCGGTATCGAATTATTGTGATAAGTGTTTTAATTTTATCAGCAATTCCCAAATTAGAGTCAATGCTCTTAATAATTTGCTATCAAATGTCCTTTAGAAAAGTTTAATAACGTTGGGTAATGCATTGGAGATTTCGCAATAAGTGCATATCGGGTTGAGTGATAAAAGTCAAATTGAATTTCAGCATCACCCGAGAATAATGATTTATAAAAGCTTTATTATAAAAGGATAGTATAGGGATTTGGCACAAGAAAAAATTACACGTCAGACAAAGGTATACGATAAAATAGATTAGATTTTGTAATAAAAAATGAATATAATAAACTTAATCATACAAAGCAAACGTGAAGATTATGCAGATGACTATATTATTGAAATGCACATGCAATTCATCGAGCACACACCTACTCTAAACGAGCGGAGAACAAAGTATGAATAAATTTCCATTCACTAAATCATAAAATTCTTTTCATAAAAAAAATTCTTTAACAACAATTTGTCATCAACAAAATCAAAATGTATATCAAAATTAAAAATCCAAAGATAACAAAATCCCAAAAAATCCTTACTCGACTTCGCGTCCAAAGAGAATCCTCTTGACCTCCTTGACGATCGGCTCTGGCATATTATCCTCCAGCATCTGCTCGAGCGTCAGATGCTCCAGGCCAGTGGTCTTACCCTCTCCGAAGATCTCCATTATTCCTCTCTTAACTTCTTCGAAAAACCAAATAACCGTAAAGCCGACTTAACGATCGAAGCAGATGCAGCTGCTAATAACGAGCGATTACTGATCACTACGGTCCATTCAACCGGCTAATTTATATAGGCCCGGCCGGCTCCGATCTCTAGCCAGGGCGAAAAATCGCGAAGCGAGATCCTCGGCCGGGATTGGCTAGAGACAATAAAAGCGCTCCCCGCTCGGCAGACTCGCAGGTCAAAGCGAGACTCGCCGACGAGAGATAAAACCAGATATAGGGAGAGAGAGAGAGAGAGAAAATGCTCTATGCACCGATACCGGACAAAGTCGTCATTCTTTCAGCGACAATCGGCAGCGCGCGAGTGGCTTATTCGCTTAACATTTTTTTTTGCAGCTTTTTTTCATAAATATAAGAGATTAAGAGAGCGCGCGAGATTGATGACATTGCCGCGCGACATTTGTTTTTAGATTTTTTTTTGGGGGGGGAGAAAAAAGGAGCGTAGCATTAGCGATTGCGCGAGTGCCGATCGGGAGGACGGAGAGAGAGCTGAGCAGTACGGCTCGGGACTAGGAGGGATTTGGAAGGTGAGTGAAGGGTATGGGTTGAGTGGTTGGGTGTTTGATTTTTTTGGGAGTTTTATGGAGAGGTAGTTTTATTAAGTATTCCTTATTAATAATGAAAATTTAACAGTTTTTATTTTGATTAAATTAAAAAATTGTTACAATTTCATTGAGTGCGCGTGGAGAAATTATGGGAGGATGATCCAATGTAGGTAATTGGAGATATGCATTTTTTTAACCGAAAAATGCTATATGGGTGTAGAATAAATAGATAAAGTGGCAGTAATTTTTACTATGGACTTATTATTAAATTTTTGTTAAATTGCTGCTGCAATTTCAAAATTAGAACTACTTTCAAAATATCTACGGAAAAAATTTTCATACTAGAACGACAACTGTAAGATAATATCATGTCTATCCTAAAAATATGAACTAGTAGATAATTGCTTCAAGTTCCAATGAATATTCTAAGATATTGCTGCAATTTTTTAAGGCACTGCACCATAATTTTCAGGTAGAAGCTTATTACTCCACGGTTTCCACGTTATGGTAATCATTTTTTCAGTGTATACTAGTTTCTTTAAAAAAATTTAATTTTTTAATAAAATAATACAATGATGTGATAATTAAAGTCATTTGTTATTTAAATCCAGGAAATACTGGAATATTATAACCACCCAGTATACGTATAAGTTGATATTACGCTATCTTTAACCCACTTAATTTAAAAAAAGTCCTACTACAATATACAATAGGTTTATCAGACAATTGATTCTTAATAAGCAAAATTAATTATGATTAACGTTTGTGTCATTATGCAACTAATAAATAATGCATTTTTTTTATTTTACGTTTCATCGATTCTCAACATTGACAATTAAATAAGATATTTTAATCGTTTTTATTAGTCAAAACTATTAAAATCTAAATATATTATTATAAAATTAAATACATAAAAAATTTAATTATTTTTTTATCACCTAATTTATTAATTATTATTTAATTAAAAAATATTAATAATTTAACTTTATAAGTATTATTTTAAATAAAATTCTGTTATAGCTAATAAATTTCTAGGTTAATCACGGAAACACGCCGTATAAAAGGCACGGTCGCCCTGACCGTTTCGCGTACTTGCCATCAGGGCGCGTAGGGTTATTATAATAGCGCTTTAATTTATTAATAAAAGTAAACATAACTTTATTCTTTTTATTACATAAAAAACGTTTTTTCTTTTATATAGTAATAGATAGATTTAATTAGTGAACAACATGTGAGATGTAATAATATACGGGAACTCATTCCCTTAAAATTATACTCGTAATATGTTTGATCTAGAACCAATTTCATTATACATTAAAAATGATTTACAATAAGAAAAATAAAATTGTTCTAATTATTACTTTTAGTGTTGTTTACTATTGTAATAGATACCAATAATAATAATAATAATAATAATAATAATAATAATAATAGTAATAATATTTGCTTTATTGCACACTTTAGTACAAATTTACTAGATATTTATTTATGAATGAATCGTGCATTGCTATTTTTTTTTCTTCCAAGGGTTATCAGTTTCAGACTATGTACCCATAAATGCATTGCTATATTAAAACTTAATCTATAAATAAATATATGTTAAATAATGTCAAGGGCTGCGGCAGCGCCCCCGATGGCAAGTATAAGTTACGAACTAGTCGATGGGCCGCATTATTTTGAGCAGATAGTTTAAAATTCATTATTTATTTATTTATATCTACATTTTATTTTAAATATAATTTTTTTTGCACTGATACACAGCAGTATCCTTAACAAGAAAAATTTATTTATTAAAGCAAAAAATATATATAAAAAATACGTAATGATTAAAGATAAAAATCTTTGTATTAGAAAAAAAATTTCGTATTAGTAAAAGTTTATTAATGAAAACAATTCTTTCTTGTATGCGCTACTGAAATACTTAAATCATTAATTTTAGAATTATCAAATGTGCATAAAAATCATAAGAGAATGCGAATGACCGATATTGGTATATTGTGAAACAATAATATCAGCGCTTATTTATCGTAAGATTAAAAACAGCGTAATTGGATATAGTTAATATGCTGAAAAAATTGTTTAAAGTGGACAGAATATTTCTCAATAGTTATAACTTTGGCAATGTCGATCAAAAATGCATCCGAATCTAATTACGTCAAACTAATTCAGATTTATGTTTTTAACGTCGGTTGTTTTTTTATAGATTGCTGAATATGGGTTAGTAAGATGCAAAGGGAACATTTCTAAAGTATATTTGTTAAACAAACAATTCCAAAAGTTGTTTAATCTTTTTAAATTTTTATGAAATGCATAATGAATTCCACGATTATATACAAGTTAAAAAATTTACAAATATAAATAATTTACGGTTTAATATGCGTGTTTGTTATTAATGATTATAACAGTTTATTATTAAATAAAATTATACTAAAAAAATTAAAATACACACATTTCTTCATATTTCATACTGTTATTAACAATACACTGTTGAAAAAATTTAAGGAAGGTAAAAAAATAAAGCTATTACTGTTAAAATTAATAGATAAAAAGACCTTCGAATATTAACAATTAGACACATATTCACACTTACACATACACATACAAACGCACACACACATTTCTTACTGATAAAATCAATAGAAATGTCTATGTAATATTGGTAATACAATAAATTATTGTTATTACTTAGTTATCATTATAAACTAGTATATTTTAAAGTATATTTAATAATTATATTAAAAGTACTGACTACAGCAAATGTAGAGTAGAATAAAAAAACTGATATTACGATAATTTTTTAAGAAGATTCAGCTTATGATGTGTGTATAAGAGTTAATTTGATAAAAACCATCTCTTATCCTCAAAAAAAAAAAATTATCAGAAAAATCCGTAGTAATTAATAAAATTGTATAATTATAAATTTTTATAGAAACTGTAAATATGACTTTTCTACATATTATTGTATAATTTTGTTAATTTACACTTAAATTTATTAGGTTTTTTATATTTTTGAAACAAATGCAATAATTACACAAAATACGTCAGAAAGAATGCTTATCAGAAATTTATCATATTAAATTTCTGTTCCGGGATCAACTGTTCCAATTTAATGATAGATTTTTTACGAAGATGCAGCTTAATCATTTTCATGGTCTAAGTATAAAAATATTTTAATTCGCTTTAAAATAATAAGAACAAAAGAAAAGAATTTTTATTGCTTTAGTAAAACTTCAAAATACATTTTAAAAATGTATACAATCTCTTTCAAAAATAGTATTTTTCACTACAAATGGCGAAATTTATGTAGCCTTATTAATTAGATCCAGGCAAACATTGTTTTTTTTTTGGAGTAATTTTAAATACAAGGTGCATAATTTCGGATGTTATAATGTGCGTAAATTAGATGCTTTTTTTTAACCAAAGACAAAAAATAGTATATCATACAACAAAAAGAGAAAATGAGTTATTTTAATCAAGGGTGTGTTGATCAGCATGCGTTGAAGTCGAAGGCTCTTGGAACAGAGAACGAATATTGAAAACGCCACAGCCCAGTCTAAAATAGGTGTTGTTTCTCTTCTACACATAAGTACTTCATTATCTTTTAAAATAGAGTTACATAAAATTTGCTTATTTGCCATTTTAATCTATTAGATTAAAAAGTAGCAAATTTCACATAAACAACTCGCAAACACATAAAAAAAAACCATCCTCCACTATTCCAGACCTAAAATAGCCTCGTTCACGCGGCCAAGCGATCCGGCCGATAAAACCATCGCAAAAAACTCGAAAAAAAAATCATCTTGACGCCATCAGTGCCACGTTTATGAAGCAAAGTGCGCCCGTCACGTGAAGTCCGGCTGCTGCTAGCCGTTATCGACTTCGCGTTATCGGCGGAGCAAATCGTCAAAAAGATTTGCAAAGGCACGCGCGCCTGATGTCTGCTCTCTCCCCACCATCGGCATCCGTGGCACGCGCTTCTCGCTGAGAGAGAGTCGAGAGTCCGTCACGTTAAATTGACCGGAGTGCCGCGGATAAGGAGATGCTGACTTCGCAGACGCGTGAGATTTATTTATTGCTTTGTGCGCGGATTTTAGTGAAGCTGGACGTTTGCGGATGTTTCTGGATTTTTTAGGAGGGGATGGCGAGGAGGAATGAGTGGTTGGTGGGTTGGAGGGTGAGGGTGTGTTGTGGAGGAGAGGGGGAGAGAGGTTTGGGGTTGTGGAGCTGTCTGATATGATTTTGCATTTGACGGAGTGGTTGTAATGCTGGTTTTTTATTTTGATTGATGTTTTGGACTGTTTCGATGAGTTCTTAATTACAGCAGTTTTAGAATGTTGAATTTTTACAAGGAAAAAATATAATTATTAACTATTGTGAACATCACGGTGAATATTGAACTTGTATCAATTATAACAATCTGGCAAAAATTAGGGACGGAAATTTTAGGGAAGTCTCGGAAAAATCTAATTAAATCTGGCTATGACCACTTTGCCAGACTTAATTTTTATTGTATCTTTGAAAATACAATACAAATTCTGAAGAGAAGATTTGAACCTAGAACCTTTTTTCTTCAGGAGAAAACGTGGCGCGTCGAAAAATGTTAACTTGGAGAAATTTGACATGAATTTTGCTTAGACGCAAAATAAGGAAAAAACGCACTTTTACAGTTTTGATTAAAATTTTAATTTGTTAATAAAATAAATAAGTTTTAAAAACTGTGTGTATAGAATTTTTCGTCGAATATATGACCCATTGAAGAAGAAGAAAAAAAGGTCGCCAAGGGTACATACATCAAAATTTTTTTCTTTAAGTTTTTGACGCCGCTAAAAAGAATTTTTTGTGGATTTCCTCAGATACTCGCAATTGAATTTAATATTCCTTCTCATCTTCCATGAATCAGAAACAAGATATATGTACATATATTGTAGGTTAATTTTTTAATCGAAATTTTTATTTATTTCGCTACACAGTTAAAAATGTTTTGTACTTATGTCCGTATTTTACGAAATTCTTACGTATTTGGGTCTTTTTTTCACGAAAATCAATTCGTCAAAATTCTAACGCAAATTTTTCGTAATTCTCTGTTCTATAAATTACGAAATTCATATAATAACTAACGTATAACTTACGATAAATTTTCGTAAACCTAGATGAACATACGCAAATAATACATTAAATGCTCTTAATTTTTTTTCCTTACCAATGAGACACGACCTTAAGGCAATGTGAAAGGGTGAGGTAAAAATCTGTACAAAATTTTATACGGGAACCCAAAAATTAGGTTACAGACGTTATAAAGTAAATAATTTTTCAACACAGTTAACGAAAATTTTCTGAAAACCGTGAGGTTTCAGCTTTGAGTAAAACATATAATGTTAGTTTATAAAAAAATTTTTCTCAACTGGTTTAATGTATGTTTACAACCTAATTTTTGGGTTCTCGTTTAATATTCTGTGCAAATTTCTACTTCACCCTTTCACATCCCCTTAAATCCTTGTAAACAAACATAGACAAGTCTGGATATAGTATGTCTGGAATCACTATTTTTATTTGAATCGACAGGTTTCAAAAATGACTATCATGACTATGATGGCAATTCGTATTGTAGTTCAACTTTTCCGTCTTTTAGCTCAAATACGAAATTTTCACGCATAAAAAACGTATTTTAAAAGCATTTATTACGTTATTTATATAAGTAAAATTTACGTAAAATTTGACGATTTACGAAGTACGAACAATTTTTAAATATATATATAACCAATTGATGCTATAGCGTGATAACATATTATTATAATATATTGGTAATTTTAAAAGCAGTATTTTTTCGAGGTTCCGTAATAGATTATTAGAAAAATTTTAAAAATTAATATTTTATTAAACATAATTATTAATATTTTGTTTAATCAATAATTAATAGTTTAGATTTTTCGGCTGCTTTAGATGTAATACTTTTTGAAACAAGTTATCTGATTTCGAGAACCTTATTATTTTTATTTTGATTACCCCGAATAAGGTGTGTTTAACAAGAAAAAAACGAGAAAAAATTCTGCGTATCAGGCTTTTTTTTAAGTTAAAAATGTACAGACATATGTATAGAATACTATGACATATGTATGGAATACTAATGCGAAATGATAACGAGGTGACGTGCGCTAATTAATGCTTTTATAATATTCCAATACATCCACTTTAAAATAATGATTAAAAATATGAATGAGTACACAGTTAAAAATATTTCGTATTTCGTAATTCGTTAAAATTGACGTAAAATTTTCGTAATATAAATATATAATAAAAGCATTGAAATAAC
>JAPYZB010002872.1:0-12421 GCA_030522745.1 Eupelmus kiefferi
TTAACATTTGTGTGTTAAAAGTAAAAAGGAAAGATAATTATTAGTTGAATTGTAATAAAATAAAAATAATAAATTTTAATCAATTATTTTAATAAAAAAATTCATTTTAATTCATTAAAGCATTATTATTCTTTAAATGAACTATATTTGGCTTTGTCTATAACACATTTGATTGATGAATTACTTTTCCTGCTAATTGTTATTTAAATTATTCATTCAATAATTTTACATGTTCAAGTATTTTAAACTTATTTTTATCTCAACTAATTCATCAACATCTAAAAATTACATTTTATAGATAAAAAAAGTCTCTAGTTAGTATTTTGAAAAAATTACATTTTATAGATAAAAAAAGTCTCTAGTTAGTATTTTGATTGGCTACTGCTTACTGCTAACATTGTAATTTTACTGTACTCGATGAGTCATACACTCTAAGAAAAGTTAAATACTGTTTGGATAATTGCTTTGTCTTTTCAATACAATGCGAGGCCATTGTACTTGTTGCAATGACCAAATCAAACTGAATAAAACATACCCAACCAAACAATCATCATTCGCTCCATTCCTTTAGAACCCAAAAATCTGCTAATTTTTAATAAACAGACTTAGAACATCAATTAACAGCTCTTAAGGAAAAACATCCGCGATTTCCATAATAATTTGCCTAAACGATTACCAACGATTCACCGAGAGCCATCCGCCAAGATTCAAACGGGCGCGTTACTCAACGCTCGCAGCAAACAAAATCATCAAGTTGATTGAACTCCGATTACGGCCTATTAAAAGTAAAGCCCACGCTCGCTCTTATCTCCGATAACTCGACGAAATCCAGCGCTCATACACTTTCACTCTCGCTCGAGCATGTAGGTATATATAACAGATATTATATATACAGATATTACCCAACATTTCACGTTCGCAAACGCGCAGCTGGCTCGAGCGCTACTTACACCCCACGCGAGAAAAACAAAGAAATAAACAAACAAGTCCTACGTAAGAGTCGATACTATATACCTAAACACACGCATACTTTGCTCCACGTATATATGTATATAAGCACACACACAGATCTACAGCTCGCTCTCACCTCCATCATGGACATTCATGTCTTCCCCGCCTGGCAGCGACGATCCGCCGTGGAGGCTGCTGATGCAGCGCTGCAAGGTGACGAGACGAGGAAGAAGCTGGGCTGCTGCAGTGGCGGCGAGCGCCCGACGATCGCCTTCTCATTTGGGGGTCCGAGAGTGAACTGGCGCTTTCCGTGGCGGGGAGGCCGCGCTGCTACTGGCAATACCCGAAAACGACACTGGCTCTCGCGGCTGAATTACGACTGGCGCTCGCTCGCGCGCTCGGCTACTCAGCCAGCCGCGATTCTTGATAGCTGCTACTGCTGTCGCGCTGCTGGGAGCGTAGGTAGTAGCATGCCGCGGCGGCGACCTTTGATACTTCGCTCGAGTCATCCAGCAGCAGCGCCATTTTACATCGCGGCCTTGCGCGCGCGCTGCTCGCTGCTGCAGCGGGGAGAGAGCTTTTCTTCGGCTGCTGGCTCTGCACGTACACTGATCTCTTTTGCGCCGAGACTGCACTTTTAGCGATGTGTGTTGTGTGTGTATGTGGGAGATGCGTGTTGGTTGCGGGCCGCGCTGTGTCTTGTGCGCACACGCGAAGGCCGCGCACACGTGGGCTGCTTGCGTCGAAGCCGATGGGTGGATATGGGCTGTGTATGTGTGTGTGTGTATGTGTGTGTGTGTGTGTGTGTGGAAGAGCTCAGGCGGAGAGAATCGCGAGCTGGCGCGCTCTGTTTTTATTATTGATGCGCTTGTCTTATACGTGTGTTTTTTTCTTTTTGTTTTTTTTTGAGGAAATAGTAAGTAGTAGCAGGTCAGACCTGGTCAGCCCAGTAGAGCTTTAAAAGCAGGTTTAGGAACGATACGATCACGTGCGGTTTTCGTAATTGATATACTCGTATCGTGTTTTCGTTTTATCTTTTTCGGTCACTCCTTTCCGCCAGCTGATAAACTCACACTTTACGATTTCGAAATCGGAAAGCTACGTGCGGCCGCGGACTTGTATAGCTGGAAATTTATGGGATTCGAGCTAAGACCGAACGTGGCATTTCTGGATGTTTGCAAGCTTGCTGATACTTGTCGAAAAAACATGTTTTCCTCGCTTTTCCTGTTTATCAAACGCGCGAGGAAAAATGATGTTTTCAAATAGTTGCGGCGGTTCGCCGTTCGATGTCACGCTGGGAGCGCGCGAAATTCAAAGTAAGAAGGATTAGAACGTTTTGATGAGTTTCTTTGCTCGCGATGATGTGATGGAATAAAGAAAGGAGTTATGTTTAAAACTGAAATTTTGCGATATGTTGGTATACGTGCACGTAGGGAAATGCTGGTTTACCTTAAATACTGTGATTATCGAAAGTTACGTCATTGTCTAATGCTCGTTAAGTATGCAAAATTAGTATTCTTAATGTTGTTTTTTTTAAACTCGCGTATATATGAATAGATTAAGATTTTCATTTCATTTTGTAGAATGAAGTTAAATTGTTCCGATAGTGATGTTGAGTTGTGTTTTTAGTTTATATAACTGTTGTAAAAAGTACATTTGTCAATCAAACTAAATTTGCAAACATAAGGGGTATAGAGATTATATAAAATGAATATTTTTATTTCATAATATGTCAGGGAAGAGAGTTGCAATATTGCATCTTTTTGCACTATTTTTATCGTTCAAAAGAGAAAAAAGTGTTTTAACTAATGGCATTTATAAATTAAATATTGCATTAGGTATAAAAATTCTAAATTGGTATTTCTCATACTTTTTTTATTTCTTATAAAATAACTAATGTATTTGCAAATCGTTCAAAACTGGGTGTAAAACAGTGAAATTTAGTATAAATTGGGACCTTTAAGTACTATTTAGGATATATCAATGATTCAAAGAACACTAAATTCGAGTGTTTTTCCGTAAAACTGGTGAAATTAATTTTTCCAATCGTAAAGTATTGATTTTTAATTGTTACAAATAAAATTTAAATTTAAATTCAAACTATTGTTAAACTTATAATAGTTTATTGATTACTCACTTACAGCTCACTAACAGCTCCGCGTATATTGGAGAGTTTTGCACCGAAATGGAAATTATCTTTAAATGTGTTATTTACTGAGAATTTTTTTTTTTTTTGACTATCTATATACTTCAAAATCGTTTTTATGATTATCCGTTTTTAGATAACTGGATCTTTATGAGTTAAATAATTATGAACCTTACAAACTTTTTTTATAATACAAAAAACTTTAGAGAAACGAGCTTACAATTGGATCAGAGCCCGTTTACGTGTAAAAAGCCACTGCAGATTTCTTCTAGTAGTTATACAACTACATAGAATTCGAAAATATGTTTCGTTTTTAGTTAATATTTTTATTTTGAATGTTAATCCCCTTTGTGATTCTTTTTAATAAGGAAAAATTATTCATTGAATCTACTTACTGCTAATTAGGCTGCAACTTTTTACTATTTAGCTAAAGCTTAAAAATTTAAAAAATTTTGATTTCTTATATAATTTATTTATATAAACTTTCTATTTTATTATAGAAACTAGATAACATAATAACTCTGTCTAAAAATAACTTTTAAAAAGAAGATTCTGATAATAATATGATCTATGCGCCATTGCAATAATAAGAAGCTTTTAGCGTGAAAAATTTCATTAGTTCCAGTTTGCGGATTTTCAAAAATTATTATAGTCACATATTTTTTCAATTTTAACAATTATAATATAAATATAAACGTTATAACAGTTTTAAAAATCCTTATGACGGTACAATCGCTCAGTATATAAAAAAACTATACAACAGTTAAAAATACAATCGTAAGAAGATATCGTAACCTCACGTACACTTTAATACTTTATATCTTTGCAAATAATTATCAAATCAGTAAAAGAAAAAATATGTACATAATAATTTTTGAAAATCTGCGAACTGGAACTAATGGAATTGTTTCAGCACAATGTTGATTAAAAAAAATTTAGAAAATGAAAATACTAACGGGATGGAATGTTTTTCTTATTTGATATCTACTAGAAGGTATCTACAGAAGTTTGTTTTAGATTTACGGAAATTTTTTCCCCAAATCTCAGGAATCTATTTGATAATAGTAAATATAATATTTTATATTCATACATCAGCGATAACAAGATTTTAAAAATCCTATCCGTATTACGAAAAGCTAGGTGGAAGTAATATAATTATGTGGATTCTCTGCATTATACATGCAAGATGTTCTTACATTTATCAGATCAGTAGTTTCGTGTTTACGGCTATTACATAAAACCTGTTATATGTAGATTACATCATTAAAATCCGGCATGAATGAATAATAAAATTAAAAACTTAAAATAGCACAAATAAATTGGTCGATTTAAATATTCTTATTGCTCATTATATTATTATGCTCATTATACTTTTATGAATTATTAATAAAATTACAGATAAAAAATCAAATAATTATGTAAGACAACATTTAAAGTTTGAAAAAATTTTACAAGCTATTATTAATTGTATCGTATTTTCCAACTGGTGTTTGAAATTATTTAAATGTTTAGGAATGAGATATTTTTCAATGACATTCATTTTTATTCAGCTTAACAAAACTGACTCCTTTACTTTGTTATTATTAGCTTGTTTTGGTGCGCACATCATAATAGAGAATACAAAGCTTACATGTATACACCTACGCCTGAAATGAATAATAATCTCTAATAAACTGCAGCTATTTACTATTTTTAAAAAATTAGAATTTAGCTTTCCGGTATTGTCAAATATAACTTTAGACTATTTGCAAAATTCATGACTCAGGCCATTTCCTCCCATTTTACAAGCAAACTATTATCAAAAATAAAAATTATTAAAAACCAAAAATAAAAACATTAAAATAAATATTTCAAAATGAGAAAAAAACGATAGCTCCACAATATCTTAACATCATAAAACTATGCGTAAATATCTTCTGCACTCGGCACCGGCCGAAAGCAGCTGCGCGTGTAATAGCTTCTGAAAGAGCTCTCCTCGAGTCTCAAGGAGGCACTCGAAAAGTTTTTCACTTGCCTTCCTACAGTATATAAAAGCAGCTGTTAACTCTTTGATGCGCGCTGCCGGCGCAAAATGCTGTATCAATATACATATATACATACTCGCGTAGGCGCAGCTCGCTTCGATCGATACGTTTTTAGATAATTAAACTCGGTTTTTTAATAATGACAAAAGGCGAGACAGACGCATTCACAGGCTTGTATAGTGATGTATCTAAAGGAGGTGCAGTAGAAAAAGGTATAATAGAACGCGGCGGCGATGACAATAAAACAAAGACATTTTTGGAGCCTTACAAGTCGTAGGTATGCGCGCCGCGTTGTCTTTGCGGAGGTAGAGTGAATGAAAAATTTAATTTCGAATGAATAGAGCCGATACGTAAGCGGCACGTTTGGCGAATAAATCGTTGAAAAATTCACTCGTTCGAACGGTTTGAAATTTACCGTTAGAACAACGTTTTGAATAAACATTCAGCAATTCTGCGGAAAATTGTAATCAAGATCCAAAATCGCTTCTACAGTGTTTTGGCCCTTCGACGTCGTCGAGAGATAAGCGCAGCTGCACTCGATGACCGAACAATAAAGCGTTCATCGTGAAAACCGGCGCCGCAGCACTATCTTAGGCCCTCGAGCCGCTCCGATTTTCCTGCTCTAAAAGCGCGCCGAGACAAAAGCTTCTTTCTCTCTTGATTCTATCTAGATAATGCACACACGTGCAGAGAGCCGCGCATTATAACCCAACCCTTCTGTGCGTCGCGCCGCACGTGTGTTTGTGGCGGCGGCAAAATATATCCGGCGCTCCGTAAATATATATACCTACAGAATCGCACGCGGCGTCCTGCAAAAAGAGAGATTTTTCGTCGCGAATAATCTCCAAGAATAGCAAGAGAGAGGAGAGAGAGTGGGAGTCGCGCTCGCGCGGAAGAGGAACTATATACACAGGCGCGCTAAAGAGCTTCGAAAGAACAAGGCGGATATATCCATCTAGAGGGGGAGTATAGCCCCCCCTTCAAGAAATATCGGGGCTATACAATGACCGCGACGAGCGAGAGAGTCGCACATGCATCGCAGAGAGCGAGAGAGAGGAGCGATATATAATCGAGCAGTGCGCGCAGGCATTCGCGGACGGCGCGCGGCGGGCGCCGCGAGTGAAAAGTGAATTTCTTCTGCGCCGTCTCGGTTGTATGCGCGGGCGGCCGGGCAGCAAGCAGCTCTCTCTCTCTGTGTGCTGTATATCTCTGTCTTTTTCTGCACGGGGGGGCAGAGAGCGCGAGTGTAGGATACTTTGCGCGCGCTCACGGCGGAGTGCGTGTGTCTACTTGGCAGCAGTCGCGCGCGGCCGGCGAGCCCGGAGATTTAAGGCGTTGTCGCTCTCGCGCGCGCGCGTGCAGCCAACTCCTGCACACGGTTAGGAGAGAAAGAGATATATCACCGTCGAAGCTTTCTCTGACACTTGCGTGTATGTAGAGTATACAGAGCTGCGGGAACGAGGAGCGAGGGTTAGTTTATAGGTGCAGCGGCACGCGCGCATCGTTGCGCTTGTGTCTCTCTTTGTGAGCGAGGGAGAGAGTAGCTGCTGCAGCTCGCGCGCTCGAGAGGATATATAGATCCGAGCGAATAAGCCGCTCTTGTCGCGGGCACGGACACATTCGGAGATAGAGACGTTGAAGGAAGCGAGAGGCAGGTGCAGCAGGAGGGAAGGAACTGCGAGAATGAGCGAGAGCGAGGATCAGGCCCCCAGCCGCCTAGTCGAGCACCTCGTCGTCGTGGCCAGCTGCATCAGCTGATCGACGGGGCATTAATTCCACACCAGCCGACACACCGATCCGAGAGTGAGTTCCTTTGCGCTCTCTCTCTCGCCCCCCGCGCGCCCAAGGCAAGCTCGCTTCAGCGGCGGGCTTGCTCCCTTCGACCCACTCTCTCTCACTCTCTCCCTCTTTTCTGTGTGTGTGTGCGCTCTGCGATGTATAATGTGGATTTCCTTATTCGCGAGGGGTTAGGCCCCGAGAAAGTTGGAGAGGGAGAAAGAGAGAAATTCTCCTCGCTGTATGTACACGGATGTGGGACGTTGCTTTAAATGGCCGATTTTTCGCTTAATTTATGCGGTTATTGACTGTGCTCTCTGGAGGAGAGAGCAGCAGGGACTGAGGGAGCTGCTCTACTCTGCTCTGCTATGTGTTCGCTGTCTCTTCACTGCAGAGCTGTTTGTTTTGAGATTGGAAAAGAGTACAGTCGTATCGACACCAAAGTCAAAGGAGATAAGGAACTGTCGTTACTGTGTACTGACGTAGATTGCTGTTGATTTTCAAGCTTACACGAGTTCAGAGCAGTGTATTGTAGCAGTTATTATTCCCTTTTTTCTTCTAATTACCGTACAGACATTGTTAAGAGTATTGAAAGGTACCCACATTCGTCGGTATATAGTGATGAGTGATGTTTGAGCAATGCAATGCTTTTAGAATATTTGTAGTAAGAATTTTATTTACTAGCATTTGATTTATGCTAGCTGGTAGTAGAAGCAGGAATTTCAACTAGGTAATATAAATTATTTTGATGACTCAGTGTTACATTATGTGTGGCTTCATATCAGATTTTTACAAGGACAGGATGAATTTTTAATTATTGATTTCTTGTATCGGGCACAACGTTGATAATCACTGCTAGTTCAGATTCGTGCTGGGATATTTGCAAAGATAAAAGCTTAAACTGATAAAAATATTAATAATCTTAAAATTTTTTTACAATGAAATGTACTAAACTAAAATTATTGATTGCATTCTTAAAATATTTAGATTGCTTTATTTTGAATTTGATACAAGAAAGTAAGAAAAATAAATAAATTATATTAATAATCTATGAATAACTGCTTCTTAGTTTTCTAAATTTATTTCTGAAATTTTTCAATGTTAAAATAATAAACGTAGATGTTTACTCTTGATTCGTATTATACAGTTTTCTCAATGCAATAAATATCAAAAAAATGTGTAAATTTTATTTTTAAATAGACATAAATATAAAATCTTTATATTCTTAATCAATTGTTATTATTATTGAATTTATTTTATTTAAAATTTATAAGCTTTAAAAATAGTAAATATTTGTTGAGAGATTTTTCTAGAGTCTGGGAGCTCACAATTTTTCCAAGACTTGCTGCTGTGCTTTCGATAAGCAAAGATGGGTAACAAAAACAGTTGTTGCGCCTATTCCAGTCCACAACTCGGACGAAAAGAGTTAGCAGGTGACGGTGGTGTGAGAGGCCTCGAAGAACATCTTCCAGAAGGCGAAATCAGTATCAATAATCTTCAACATATAAGCGAAAGAGAACCTGAAGATTGGGATTCTGATCCATCTTTACATCCATGTGCTGGCACTATTTTTATGGAGCGCTCTAAACAAGCTATTGAAAGTGAGCAAGTTTTTTCTAAAAATCTATTGTTAGATTACTTTCTTGTCATATGAATTTTATAAAGAAACTAATAGTTCAATATTAGTAATTTGATTTATCATAAATTTTTACAATTAATTTTCTTCAATTATTCTACACAAAAAATTTTGATTAAATACTTTCAAACTATTTTAATTTTATCATGCGTTTGTTTTAATTTTATATTAATCAATTTTGTATATTTTTCTTTCATAGATGGATTAGTTAGGAAAAGAAGTCAATACCAAATAGCAGATACAAGACCTCTTAAAAAAAGCAGCAGTTGTAGTACAATATATCTAGATGACAGTACAGTTTCTCAGCCTAATTTAAAAAATACTGTCAAATGTGTAGCTTTAGCTGTATATTATAATATTAAAAATAGGACATCTAATAGGCAACTTGAAATATTTGATGAAAAATTACATCCTTTGACTGTGAGTAAAAAATAATTAATATTTTTTTGAAAACAAAGCCAAACAAATTCACTCATTAAATTTAAATTTAATTTTAGCGTGATGGTGTGTCTGAGGATTATGATAAACACAATCCAGAACACAAGCAAATTTATAAATTTGTAAGAACTCTTTTTAACGCTGCACAACTCACGGCTGAATGTGCCATTATTACACTAGTTTATCTTGAACGCCTACTCACGTATGCTGAAATAGATATAACACCTGCAAACTGGAAGAGAATCGTTTTGGGAGCAATTCTCTTAGCTTCAAAAGTGTGGGATGATCAAGCTGTATGGAATGTTGATTACTGCCAGATCTTAAAGGACATAACTGTAGAAGATATGTAAGTGTTTAAATTGGCTGTAACGAGCAAGCCAAGAAAGAAAATTTGACATTTTATTACAAATAGCACAAATTTATTGTTTGATAAAAGATCATAATACGTTACTCAAAATAATTAAACTTATTAAAATTTTGCTATTGCATGTATATATAGTGAATTATAATTTCATAATTTATCATAATTTCAATCAATATAATTTAATATTTATTTGTAGGAATGAATTAGAGAGACAATTTTTGGAAATGCTTCAATTTAATATTAATGTTCCTTCGAGTGTATATGCCAAATACTATTTTGACCTACGAACACTTGCCGAAGCTAATGAGTTGACATTCCCTAGCGAACCTTTAAGTAAGGAGAAGGCTCAGAAGCTGGAAGCAATGTCCAGAGTGTATGAAGATAAAATCATGGCTGAAGTTTTACGAAATGGTATTAAAAAATGGTCTAGTTTAGACAATGTGTGCATAGGAGGACCCAGGCGTAGTGTAGCTATTTTGTCTTAAAAGAACTGTTTCAAATTTGAAAGCAATTATTGCTTTTATCTTTCAACAAGATGTATGCTCGCAATATTAATCAAGTGGTGAGGGTAACTATCAACAAAGATAGTTCTGATACTCGTTATGTCTGTGAGTGTGGCGTAATCAAATTTTTTATACAGTGTGAAAGTTTTATAAGAAGAATATTATTGTGTGATTTATGTTTTAAAGAAGTGCTGTTTGTTCTGTAGGTACTTGATATTTCAAAGCTACATTATAAATTTGGTGCAGCTTATCATTAAGTAGGATTTTAATATTGATACTTAAAAAATTTTATGAAAAAATTTGATAGCTTTGATCTCGCATTTGCACTCGAGTCAAGTTTTAATAACTGTTCTTTTATTTTAACAAAATATAGGTGAATTAATAATTGTATAAATGCTAAGGCTGATTTTTAAACATTTTTTATAGTATGAGGAAAAAATAACATTCTTGTGTGTATAAAAAAGTATTGGGTTCTTGCATAGTTATTTTGTGCTAGGACAGTTTGGGAACAAGTAAATTTCGTGATGTTGAATATAAATCAAATTTTTTTTCCTAATTTTTACATTAATACAACTAACGACTGAAACAAATTTAAGTGTGATAATGGTAGATAATTAAAGTCACAGATTTTGAAAAGGTTAATTTTACATTTCTCTTATAAAATTGTAAAATGATTCTTTTAAAGTACGTACTATTGAAATTTATTCTGTATGACAATAGATTATAAGACATTTAATTTATTAATTGAAAAATTGAGTTAAAGATTTTTGCAAAATATTAAGTATTTTCTATGTTATTAAAGACATTTTTGTAGAGAAAAATTAGCTAAATTATAGAGTTAAATGAGGAATCACAAAAAGAGAGCTGTTTTTTAAAAATGTTATGCTTTAGAATTTGCAAAAGTGCCAACATTAATTGAAAGATTGTGCTAAAAGAGACGATTCTTCATAAACTCATCAAAACAATTTACAGCATTTTCGCCCAAATAAAGGTACGAGAAAGCACAGAGCAAATCATGAAAAATGGTAAATAGCCAACAAATTGTTATCAATATTTCAATTGAAACCAATTATTTTTGTATTTCAACGCGATAATGTAAAATATTTTCGAAGCTATAACACTTGCTTAATTCCGCAGACAGTTCCTTCACATTTTCAGTTTTATTTTCTAATGAAACGAAAACATCCTTAAAGTGAAAGTGCAAAAAAATAAAGAAGAAACGTTTAATGGACGCCAAGTAACCAGGTTAATACGATAAGTGAGATAAATGAACGCCATCAAGTTACCCAAGTGTAACTTGATTTTTTGAGATAATTAAAAAAAGGTCGTAGAATTTTTCAAGCATAAATCTATTTTTTTATATGATAAAGAAAATAGGAGATCGTTACTGAGACAATCTAGAGTCCCGATTGCGTCCTGCATTAATGATACGCTACGTCATTTTGAACGTTCGATACGATCAAATGGCATATAATTAGGCTAACTGTAACAGTGCATACGGTTCACGCTTTTATTAATCAAATTAATTTGAGGGTAGACTACAATACAATTTACCTTACATGTTTGTAAAAATGTAAATCAAAATATTAGCAGTAATTCAAAAAAAAAAAAAAAAATCGTTGTTGATAAGACATTTAAAAAAAAAGAACTATTATTATAGTTTTTTGTTTAGATTTTTGTAAGTATTGAATTTTACAATTAGATTTAACACAATTACGATCTATTATACCTGGAATTTTATTTTCATAAACTTAAAATTTAAAAAAAAAAAGGAAAATGTCTACTTTTAATAAAATGTACTGTTTCAAGAAACAGTAACAAGTATTAAGCTTAAGTATTTAAACTAAAATTTTTTAAATAATATTCGATACAAATGTCTTAAAATAAATACTACAAACAATTAAATTAAACTTCAAAGTAAAATATTTGTTTAAATTCTATATTTTATAACTGTATCTAAGTCCATAAATGAACTTAGTTATAAGTTCAGAGCTTTAATAAAAATAATTTACAGTGATTCATTATAATACTTGTTAAGTTTTTCTATCCATTAGTATTATTTATTTATCATTATTGTTTAAATTATGATTTTTTTAAAATCATTGTTTCTATTTAAAAAAGATTAAAAAATGAAATTCATAAGTTATTGATTAAATCAAAATTATAGAATTAAGTTTTAGTAACATGAAATATAACGTAATATATGTAATTTAATGCTCTCAAAAAATATCGTTTGGAAAATTTATTAAAAAAATTTAATAATTATTATTAAAAAGCTGTTACTATTAATATTAAAATCAAAATTATTTTAAACTGTAAAATTCAATAAATTAATTTGTCTTTTTGAACTACGTAGTTTACCCTTAAAAAAAATTCTCACATTAATTTTAATGGGATGATCGGAAAATTATTATAAATTTAGTATATAAATATTGAATTATTTATTAAGTTAATGTACTTAACGAATGCACTATTATAAAAACCAGCCTTAACGCTAACGATGCACTCTAATTCTTCTTTATTCAAAGTGAGTTGTACACGTAAGATAACACAATTATACGATTGATGAATCTTCTTCCATCC
>JAPYZB010002873.1:0-11207 GCA_030522745.1 Eupelmus kiefferi
TTTTTTTCTCCTCAGTATATTATAATCCAACGCTTACAGCAACCGTACTACAGTATCCCAAACGCTAAAAATTTCCAAGAGCGCGGGGGGTTGCCTCTTCCTATCTTTCTAATTTGGCCCGTTATTCATGCGCCGTAGTTGGCCGCCACTTGTTACTCCTTTTGTTCTTCCGAGCATCGCTTATCCGAGACGCAAGTAATTGAGCTCCGATGCCGAGCGAAATTACAGAAGGGGTTGACTTGGCCGGTCGATCGCATGTCGAGAAACGCGAGAATTTGAATGAAATTCGAATGGCTGTTTGTGTGTCGATCGACTTGAGCACGCAAATGCAATTTCGACATTCGAGACGCACTATAGTTTTGCAAAAAGGAATTCACGGACAAACGATGCGCTTGTAATTTCCGTTTATCGGGACGTTTTGTGTCGATGTTAATTCGATACTCTTTATGGGATGATTATGTTTATTTTATTTATTTGACGGGGAAACAAGGGGGTTTGTTATTATAACGAAGATAAACGCTCAAACATTTATTATTTATTTTTTTTTTCTTTTATCCGATGAGCTCTAAAGTGTTTCATTTTATTTTAAAATATTTTCTGAGAAAATTGATAAGTCTATAACCTCTAAAGTAATTAAAACTCAACGTCATCTAGAATCCACGCACATCAAAATAATTACTAGAATAATAACAATTATCGCCGTTTTACTCTGCTTTCACGTCCAGGTCAACTAAAAATTCTTAATTAACAAACATTAATTAAGACCCAGAGCGTGAAAGGTGCTTCTAGTTACTCAACATAATTACACAAAGCGAAATGCCCTTTTCAGTCGAACAAAATTAACACGTTTTTCCTTTTTTTCTGAAACATCCAACTACCACCCCGAGTCCCTAAACAGCACGCAAATTACGTGTATGCGCGCCTCGGCCATCCTTTCACCTCGCCCACGCCGCGCGCGCGCTTTCCTTTCGCTAAAACGAAAGAGAGAAAAATCCTCTTCGCATTCACAGCCAACGACGAAAACTCTCCGGCTCGCCATAAATAAGGAAAAAAGATCTCTCGCCTGGCTTTTTCTCGGCGCTTAGCCGACGGCTCACTTTTTTTTCTGCAATATTTTTATGCTTGCGCGCTAGGAGCAAGGCCATCAGCCTCTGACACGCGAACGCGCTCATGGAAACGTCGTCCATTCACTCGTCTCGGGGAAAACCGACTCCGCAGACGAGCCGCCCGCTGTTGTATATATATATATTTGCATTCGAGCGCACGCGCGCTATCTCGACGAGAAATAATCTTACGCGGAACTAGGCGCATCCTCTCTCGCTCTGACGTTTTCTTTTGTCCTTTTTGCAATCGTACGGTAACACCCTTGGTCGAGCGAGTTTGCGCGCGCGCGATGATAGTGGTTGGCTGGAAGGTTCTAGTTAGCGCTCTTTTTATTTGTGCTCGTTACGGTAATTGTAATTTTTTTTTAGTGATTAATTAAGGGAGGAAAAACGTTTTTTAGCGTGTTCCAGTTAAAATAAATCTGTTTTACTGGGAATGACTAATTTGTTGTTTTTTTTTTTTTTTTTAATTAATTTTTTTTTGGGTGGGGAAGTCCAAAGACAATGTAGTTAAAAAATCTTGCGTTAGCTGAAAATGCACACTGTAATAAAATTAAGTAGCTATAAAATGTTTAAAAGATACACGAATTTTTCTTTTTGCGTACAAAAACGAAAGCAAACGTTATTGCCTCTACTCAATATATTTACACAACTGCAAGACCAGATGTATGAATTACGTTCATTTCAGATAAAGCTTACACGACGCAAAATAATTTTAAATAATAATTAAATGCAACTTCAAACAATCTCTTACTTTTACTTATTTAATAATGAGATCAGCATTTAATAATATGACTAAAATTTACGTATTTTCTATTTACAAATCTAAAACAAAATTCCAATTTCAGCGTGTATTAAAAAACTTGTCTTGATGCGTCATCAACGGCGATTTTCGCATGTATAGATTTGTGCTGATGTTGCTTACGTGTCAAAATACAGCCTGGCTTAAAAAGCGTTTGAATATGTAGGTAACTCGAAGAGCGAAAATTGCGCTTCGAATTTTTTGTTCGACTCTAATTCGGCTATATTCGGCAAAAATTATCAGCTAACGCGATATTTGATCCGTATGTTTTTTATCGGATTACTCTATTTTCTGATAGGACAAATACCGGGCATTCAAAGCTTTGCGAATAAAAAAAAGAATATTCTGCCGTTCTGCGTTTTATTATCCTTGTTTGTAATTACTATATATTGAGATTTTATGCCTGTAAAGCGTAAGCTTATGCTGCTGTGTTTGTATTTAAGATTAATAAAATTGTATATATTTTCTTCAAACAAATATTGTTGAACCATGCTGGTTATTTTGTTTTTTTTATTGGGTCGTTTTATCAAAATTATTTTAACGAATATATTTTTTATTGATCAATAAAATATAAACCCGATCAGAAAATATATCCGTGTTAATAAAACAAAATAAAAACTTTTAATAGTTTATATATTTTTCATTTGAATTTCAGAAAACACTTTTAATTTTACACGAACTCTACAAAACCAAAAAAGAAGTTGTTCTTTACCACGAAACGAAGAAAAAGCTACTCTTATCAGTGATAAATAATTTATACATGCAAATTTCTAGATTACGACTGTTTTTATATTTAAAGAACAAAAAATATCTATAAATGCGTTGCAACTGTTTTACATAATTACATTGTTAAAATTCTTGAAGAGTAAGGAGTTATTCATCTTTATACTTACACTAATGTAGAAAGTGACAAAAAATATATAGTATTTACACATTTATTTAAAAATATTAGTATTTTAAAAATAATTTATGTTTTTTTAAGTAATTATCATGTTAATATAGTAGTTACTGCATTTATCCGGTAACAAACATTCAATAAACACTTTAATCTACTTAATTATAAATGAGTGTCTGTAGATAAGATAAATATCAAAGCTGTGACATGTCTCAGTCTATTGGCCGCATGATCTACAGTCATTCTAAATATAAGTGTTAGAAGCCAAATAGTGTAATGAGGAAACAAAATTACTATTATGTTTATTAAATCATAAAATTTTGAACTGTAGAATACAAATATAAGATAAGTTACGCTGATTGTATTAACCAATAGTTTTTTACTTACGTTATTTTTCATTTACATTCTACAGTTCAAGATTTTACGATTTAATAAACAAAGAGATTTTAATGATAAGAACAATCAGACATTATTCTAATCAGATCACTCATTAAAAGCATGCGATAACAACTACCAAAACAACACATTAAAAAAACCCAAAGTTTTCAAACCCAACCCAAATCAATTCATTCCCCATCCTTAGTAACACACTTTTTTCATCCCAAAAAAAGCCTCACAACAGGTAAAAATAGGCTGTCCCCCTCCTTCCCCGCTCATAGAAGAAACGTCCTCGTGTTTGTTTAGAGCATCGCGCTGCACCGGCAGGAAGAAGGCGGAAAAGGCGCTTGACTTTTGTTACGCCGCGCTGAAAGAGGGATCGAGCATAAAAGGGTCTTCTCTCTCTCGCTCGCTCGCTCCCCGCGCGCCGCTGATAATAAAGCGTCCGCGTGATGTCGAACATCTGGGGAGGGGAAGGACCCCATCATCTTGAAAAATCCCACTTCCGTTGTTCGCCGCGCGGTAGCGATCGTCGGCAGCAGGCAGGGACATTCTATATAGTTGCGGGGATCTCTTACTCGAGCGAGAAAAGACGTGAGTGCGCTATTGCGCGGTGTGTATGCAAGTGCTTGATGTATTTTTATCGAGGCGTTGAAAATCTGAAAAGTATTGCGCGTGTTTAGAGGTGAGTTACGGTGATCGACAAGGTATAGGCTCTGTTGACGCTGATAGCGCTTGAAAAAGTGTCGCAGTTTGTTGGCGGAAGTGTCTGAGTTGTATGTTTCTAGATAAGTGTTTCGAAGGAATATTTGGTTTTTTATTTTTGTCTTTAATGGAAAAACATTTTTAGTTACGTGGCACTGTTTAATTAATGTAATATATATTATAAAAAAATTATACGATTAATTTAATGGTAAATTTTAAGGTATTTCAAAGTATATTTTACAAAATGAAACAAAATCTTGTCAATACATTTTTAGCAATATATGTATTTATTTGCAGATTAGACAAAGTATTTATTCAAAAACGTGATAAGCATTGTTTAGTATCTCTGTAATTTATTTTTGGTTTTAAAACAAACACGTCTAAAGCTTTATTGCTGTTTAAATTAGTGTAACAAAATTCTGAAGGTCTCATGAGGTGGCAGCTATGTACAAATAAATACGTACATTAAAATGTTTAAATGCAAGACAATAAGGGGCTATTAACCTAAAATTAATATAAAAATTAAATATTTTGCTTTTGCAAATGTTGAATATTTCATATTTCTAGTTTAACTGCGAAATAAAAGGGAAAATATAAAAAGATAATGGACTTAAAAGAGTTTTTATCTGTCTATAAAAAATAAATGCAGATTATTTATGAAGATATAGATATAAAAATACTCTTTACTCGTTAAAAAATAAACCAGATAAATATAAACGTATATCTTTTGTTTCAGCTTTTGGAATAATTTTCACAATTAAATATTACTGGAATATATACAATCTCCAATTACAAACAACTCCGTGGCATCCATCGTTATACAATTTCGCGCTCAACATAACAACTAATCTATTTCATATCGCAGTCACAACAAGTTTAGATAACAACAAAACGCTTATTGAGCTCATTGCGCGATAAAATCAACAAGCATGTAATGCACAATTTGAAAGATTCAATTCGATTCAACTCCGCGCGGCGTAAATATAATAGTCGCGATTATCGCGGTATATCAGAGTAGAATGCAGCGAGAGCACGCGCGACCGGTCAATTCTTTGTTTTCACGAGAAGTACAGTGCAGTTGATAATGCGGCTGCACGTAGCCGACGGGAAGACAATCGATAGCGTGAACGCGCAATCGCTTTATGTGCTGTGTATGCGGGTGCTGTAGTTGTCTAGGTTATACGCGCCGAGGTGAACCAGTCGCTGTTTTAACAGGTTCACTGCGAGGTGACAAATGCACGCGGCCATAAATTGACGTAATTGTGCTTTGCATTTTGTTTTGGTTGAGAAGAATGTATTTTCAGAGAGTGTTGACGAAATTGGGTTTTTATGGTTTGGGATACTGATGAGTGGTAGAAATGTAGAGTTTTTATTAATCGTTTAGAATTTGAATTAAGATTGAGAAAAATCGTGTTAATAAATGAGATCTTGTATAGTGAGTCGCCCTGAACCTGTTAAAGGTTACAATGCGTGTAATCGGAATTGCGTGTCAAGAGCAATTAAATTCTTTTTTTTTTGCAACAACTGTTGATGCTGGTTTACTATCATGGTTTATATTTATGAAGTTTTATTTGATTTTTATTTATTTTCAACACTGAAATTGAATAAATATTTTAGCACGTGGAAAATTTATCAATCTGATATTTTGACATACGTAACTAAAATGCATAATAAAATATATTTAGATAGACGTATGGAAGTTATAATACCATTTATAGAAGATCTATGTAAATATAATAGATAAAGCAGTTATTATGGTATACATAAAACATATATCTTCAAAGTTTAAAGAAAGTTTAAACTTAAGTTTAAACTCCTATCGCTCCTACATACGAGTTAAGATTACCGTAATAGAATTTTTTTATAATTAAGTAAAAATGCATAATTCAACTAAAATCAAAATTAGTCGCATTCGCAATAAATAATAACATAATTCTCCTCTATTCAGAATTCACAATACGACCAAGCCATACAACGCACTTGCAAAAAGAAATTGATTCGATAATCACAAAGAACTACGACTTCAATTCCTGAATCTCAAATAGCACTCCAAACGTACGCCGACGTTATTACTGAGCGCGCGCGCTGCATCCAGCATGACTAACGTAAGAAGCATTAGCGCGATTTGGCATCACTTCAAGTAATGGCGCTGCCGGTGCATGATTGATTTCAGGAAAGCAGCCGGAGAGGGCAACCGGCTTCGCAGAAGCCTTTAACTGTCAATTTCGATCGCGGCGAAAAAAATGCGAAAAGATGAGAAAAATAGCGTGCGAGAGTAAGTTAATAATGATTCGAGAGTACCTCGAAATACGCCCACGAAGTTGCAAAAAGTTCGCAAAGTTCATTTCGCCTCGAGTGGCGGAGACAAAGAGAACTTTTCGGGGCGCGCTTCGAAATAAAGAACTGTTTACTTCGAAACTATTTCAGATCGGTATATATATTTTGGGCTTACAGTCTGTTTCAATTTCAGTGTATCGAGATTGTATTCTTCCACAATTCTTTTTCTTATTGAAGTAATATTATTTAAATTTATAAGTATATGAAACTCAGAATTTATATTCGAAATAACAAAGGTTTCAAAATAAGATAAGAATAATATTTTACGCTAGGCAAGAAAAATATTGCATCATCCATTAATCTTATCAATCTATTAAAAAAATCAATTATTACTTATTTAAATCTCATCAAACATTAAATTTCAACTCTTTCATTTTCGCTTTAAAAGTTCCATAATGTCATAAAATGAGTTTCCATTATTATAGCATGAAAAGGTAAACGCAAACGATAATCGACGTTTACATTTTGATAATCACCAGTCGTTTTACTCATGTTGGCTTAACTTGTTACGTTCGAGCGAAAGTTCAACAACTAGTACGTAGGGTATAGACACTTTAATCTTTGACTCAATCATCTTCTCATTGTTGAATGAACCGCTAATTAGAAGGCCAATAAAGAGGATGTTGAAAAGTGGAAGAATCATGAATGGAACGAGTGAATGAAAGAAAAATATAAAGCCTTAATAATCTTGCATTTTAAAATTCAGTAAAATTAAATTTATTATTTCTCAAAAAGTATAAATTACAATTTGTACAATTAAATAATGTTAAATTCAAGTAAAATATAAATGTTTATTATACGCATTGATTGTTAAGAACTGGGAAAACAAGATATTTTAAATCTCGGTGTATTCCTTTAATTACCAATAATAAATAAAAGCAGAATTATTATGATATGTCCACACATAAATATTGCCCATAAGCAATAAATTTCATGTTTTGCCCTAAATTTGACTGTTACACATTAAAATCTAACGTCCAATAACTCCACCAATCAATAACCCATTTTACCAGAAATCAAGCCACTCCTAACCTTCTGCTATCAAACGATTAAATCCACAAATCGCTCATCCCGCGCTCCAACCTCCACAAACCTCCTCTCAATCCTCAAACCCCGCCGATCCGCCCGCATAGCCTCGCTCTCTCACAAACATCCAGAAGGACGCGCATTTTCGACGACACAGACCCGACGTCAACAACAGCAGCAGCGCACTTACAGCAGCCCATAGAAAGTCCCGAGCCACGGGGGGTCTCGAAGAGGCACTCTGCGGAGAAAACAGGCAAGGCGCTCGAACGACCGTCGTTAATATTCATTCCCTTCCTCCTCCGATGCACGTGACCCACGCTGCAGCCGCGGATTAACTTTTGACAATTAATAACGCGGAGTCTCCGAGAGGGGGGCGGATCGCTGTTATACGTATGCATATGCGCAGGAGGATTTCTTTTTTCGAGTTTTAACGACGTATGAAACGAGAGAGGCAGGGTGAGCGCGCGCGTGCGGCCGGGGAATGGAAATTTAATTACGCAGTTTAAGCACAGGGGGAATATATTCGGCGGCGTATCGAGCTATGGGAGTACTGAATGGATTCGCTGAGTTTCGGCTTGGGAGCTATGTGAATGTTGAACGTACGCGAAATTAATATTCCTTTTTTTTTATTTTCAACGTTGTGTAATAAAAGCGTTATAATATTTTCTAAAAATAACTCGGTTCAATAAAAGAACATAATGTCGAAATAATAAACAGGTAAGATTGAGTCGTTCCCTCGTCTCACATAACAAATAAAGACTCGAAAATTAATTTTCAAAATGCGACACGACAATATCCAGACGCACAAACAAAAAAAGTAATTAAAAACTAAATATTTCAACTCGAGCCAGAAAAAAAAACTCGAGGCCACCTCTTGCGCGCGCCACCCTAAACAAATCCACCGCGAGCCCTCTAAAACTTTCTCCGAGAATTAAAAAAAAAAGGAACTGCAGAAACAAACGACAGAGTGAGAAAAAAAAGAGAGTCCTCACGGACAAAAAGAAATTCAGCGACCTTCGCCCTCGTCGCGCAGAATAAGAGAACGAGAAAAGGTGAAAAGCGCCGAGACAAAAAGGCGCGCCGAAAGGAAAGCGAGAGACGGAGAGATGCAGAGCCGCCCGCGGCCAAAAGGACACCGCTCTCTCTCTCTCTCACAAAGGGAGCCAGCCCAGCGCATTCTCTCCCCCTAACAGCAGCCAAAAAGGGATGAAGGGAGCCGCGCGCCGGCGTATATAGCGAAGAAAACGGCGCGCTGTTGAAAAGGGCGGACGGGCCGGTTATCGACCTCCTCTCTCTCTCTCTTTCTATCTCTCGGACGTGCCTTTATCTTTATCTTCGTCCACAATGTATGTGTGCGCTCGCGCTCGCGTTTGTAACCGACGCCTCCTCGCTTGCCGTCTTAATTGACAAATTGACTTGATTGCATATCCCGAGAGCGTAGCAAGCAGCAGCGCGAAAGTATGTTGGGCCCGGAGCCTGTTTGTCTGAGTCGGTTTAGCGTCGCTCGACTTTTTCAGCGGAGCGCGCGCAGTAGCTTTGGCTTTAAAGCCGGCGGGAGGATGAAGGCAAATTGGAATAGATTTTTCCCCCCTCTCGCAAGGTAAATTCAGATGAGAATTCATTCTGATGTAAGGAGGATTCGGCTGAATGGGGGAGAAGAGGCGCTTTCATTTCGTTTCCGTCCAAATGGGCTTTTTTTAACGGTAATTCGAGTGACGGTTCAGTCTGGGGATTTTAAGTACGGAGAAATTGATGCAAATGTATAAGGCGGGATTATATTGAGAGTGATCGATCTGATTTTACGTTTCTTAACTATTGAGAAATCTAGATAAGGTTTGACAAGTGAGATTACAGCGAAGGCTTTCAAAGTCCTAATTACATGGCAGTAGAGGGAGATTTATCATATCAGATGTCAAGATCTTCGTCGTTTCATCATTGAATAATCATGCGGTCTGTACGAGGAAATGTTTTGAATAGTATGCTTTTTTATAGACGATAAAAACAAATGATACGAGAAAACAATTCTATACTCAACGTGATATTCAAAAATTGTTTAACTTGATAAAAAATGATTCATTAATTGTCAATACTTCCTGCCGAATAAAACATTCAATAGGTCTAATCAGAGCTTAACCAGGTTGCTAAATAATACAATTATTAGCTTTAGTTAGCTCTAAATAAGGTTTGGGTATAACAAAATTTGAATAATTAGACTTGACTGGTTATAATTTTCTATTTGGACTACTATGCAAAATTGTTGAATAATTACCCAAGCGCCTATAGACCGATTCGACAATTGTTTTCATACACAACAATTATGCAAATATAATATTTAGCATTGTCGAAGTGAAAGCCAGAGAACAATGCGTCATGCGCGAGAGAGACATTAAATTTTACACGTCAAAAATTAATTTGAGCCGTTATTTTCCATAAACACACCAAGACAATTTATTTATGCAAATGCGCGTAAATTGCGCGCCGAAAACCCCGTTGAACAAGGCGCATTATACATTAAAATTGACTCCGGAAGTTTTATCCCCCGAGCGCACGAGTTTATATGTACATCCTCGAAAATAGGCGCTGATTTATATTCAAATTTTCAGTTTACCATTCAGGTATTCCATAGCGCACCGTTTTATCAGCCTTTTCACTCTATTTTCGTGTTCATCCGTCTAAGCGCATAATTGTCGATCCTCTTATAAATGCATAAATGATCTTAAGCTCTGATTAAGTTTTAATCGCCGTTTATACACAAATGCCAAGTAGCAAAAAAACCAGAAGATATTTATTTTTAAAATACTATGCAAATATTTTTATTTTAATAAAATAAGAAAACCGGAATGGAGTTTAAACGGTTCCTCGTGCAGCACTTTTCCCAACTGACAATCCATTTGATTCCTAAAGTCCGGATTAATTTTTAAACTTTCATTCCTGCAGAAGCGCAATTATAAATACATTCCGCACGTATCAGACTTAACGATCCACTCTCCCCAATTAAACATTCCTCGGCGTTTCGCCGCTCGCACGTACACCCACCCACATACGTCACGAAATAGTACTAACCTACTTCGGGGGGAGCGCGGCAGTGAAAAAAAAAGACGACTCTTCGCGCGTACGTCGCAAAAACAAGAAAGACGTATAAAAGTCATTGAAAAAGTTGGAGCGCGACGTCAGCTAGACGCGCGCGATTTTTCGCTGCAATTGCAGTCGAAAAAAAAGGAGGCGAACAAATTCCAAGTGATACAGTGAGAGAAGGTGAGGGAAAATTTTTCGGCTGACGCAGCTCGTGTCCGAAATTTTCCTCAGCTCCTCGTGAGCACAGCCGGCCCCGCAGGGGGACAGGGAGCGTCAGAGAGGACTATTAATGGTCAAAACACCCACGGGAGTTGCGCGAGAGTCTGGCTGCTCCAGAGAGAGAGAAAGAGAGAGAGAGGGAGAAAGTTGAATGGACGCTGGAGAACGCTGGCGCGATTAGAGGCACGAGAGCGTGATTTGGGATGAAAAATTCGAGAGGAAAATGCAGGGAGGTTGTGCGCGGGTTTTAAAAGTTGTGAGAGAGAGTTGATCGTCGGAGCTTTTTTTTAAGTCAAAGTTATGGGATAATTTATTTTTATTTTAAGTATGAATAGTATAAAATGTAGTCTTTGTGGAAGTTCTCTCAATAATGAAAATGTAAGGGGTTGTAATATTTAAATAAATTACGCGAAATTATTTTAAGATTGTAAGTGTTATCAGTAATTTTAAATGCTAAAAGCTATATTCTGAGATGAAATTCAACCGAACTATTTCTTTGCTTTAGATGAACTAAGAATCTTTAATGCTTAATGAGTGCAAGTCTGAGCGATTTATTTTCAATCCTTTAAATTTTTAGAGAGACAAATTATGTGGGGCATTAACAACTTTTACTTATGTGCATGTATTAAACATTAATTATTGGATATCGTACAAAAAAGTACGCAAA
>JAPYZB010002874.1:0-11203 GCA_030522745.1 Eupelmus kiefferi
GTGTCGTTAAGAGGAATCAATAATTTGCACCGATAATTGTGCGTTTAAATTGACTTATTAACGACAGAAGAATAAAAAATTAATATTAAGAACAATAAAGATGTTCTTAAAGTACAATAGATATTTATATATTATACATTACAGTTTACTCAAAAGTTACGTACAGGTAATATTTTTATGTACGTATAATGATAAGCAAAATCGTCAAATAAGTTGAAAATAATTTGTTTAGGTTTAAAAATCTGGTATTCATTTCAAATTTCACTGTATATTAATCAGAATGATATTTCATTATTTTTTCATTAAAATTTCAGAAATAGATTAGTGTCAAAAAATGTATGTATTTATACATACGCATAAAAAAAAAGATGCGAATAACAATTTATATGAAAATTAAAGGAATTGAAGTTTGCTTGGTTCAATTTTTACAAATAATCAATTTCATGGAACTATATAAATATTATACAATATTTACGGTATTTAGTCCGAAAAATATTTTCAAATTGTAATTCCATTAAATACATGTATTTAATTTCGTACTTTTTTTTTTTAATAAAAATTGTCATTTTACTGAGAATAGCGAAAAAAAGGAACCTCGCATTATTCAATTACTTGTAATTAACTTTCTATAAAATATTAAAACCACAGTAGTTTTTTGTTTGAAATAAACTCTCACTGAACTCTCCATTTAAAACAGTAATGCTCATTAATATTGTTTCCTTAAGCTTCCTCTTCGTTGAAGAACTCTGATAGTACATGATCAATAGTAACTCTCGGCAGTGGTGGATGAGATCCGGGATGGCTTTTTCTGTGACTGATCAACCCAGGCTTCTGTGTAAAGGCCTTGCCGCAAATATCACACACGTATGGTCTCTGACCAGTGTGAATTAACAAGTGCTGTCTCAGCGCCGTTTTTCTACTAAACGCTTTGCCGCAGATCTTGCACGTGTGAGGCTTGAGTCCCGTGTGTACCCTCATGTGAATCTTTAGTCTGCTTTGTCTGGAGAACCTTTTACCACACTCGTCGCACACGGCGTCCTCTCTTTGTTCATGCTGCTTCAAAATATGCTCGTCTAGATTCGCCTGGCTGACCATGCGGCGATGGCAAATCGGGCACTCAAACTCAGCTTTGTAATGAGCAAACTTTTGGTGAACGTAAAGCGAGTTACTGTTGCCGCAAGTTTTACCGCACACGTCGCAAATGATCGGCTGTTCTCTGTGCTGGAACCTTATGTGATTCGTCAGATCTCCTTTGATTTTGTACTTCTTACCGCAGATCTCGCAGGCATGATTATATTCATTTGTATGCTTTCTTATCACGTGCACCTTCACGTCGTACTTGTTCTTGTTGGTATAATTGCATTGGTCGCACTGATATAGCTCCGGCCTTACTTGTTTGTGCGGTTGGTCGCTTTCGTCTCCTGTCTTGTGTCGTCTCCTTATGTGTAAATACAACGCGCTTTTAGTCCTCGTAGAAAAGTTGCACTCGTTGCAATAGTAGCTGCATTCCGACTCGTTCATATTAACACCCATCTTGTGTCGCTTCCGATGGGCATAGATGATGCTCTTCTTCTCACTTTTAAATTCGCACTTGCTACATTCGTAGACTCTTGGTTGGCCAACGATCGGCTTGGGCTTATGCTTACGCGTAATGTGGCTCTGCAGGCCCATGCTCGTCGGACACTCGTATGTGCACAAGTGACAGGTGTAAGTCTCGGATTTGTTTTTGGGCTCGCAAGTGTGAAAGTCTATATCATCTTGTGTGTAGCCGGTGAAACCGCACTGCTCGCAGACTAATTGTTCGATCGGAACTTCAGGCTCCTCCTCGATGGTGTCTTGCTCCTCCTCGTACGACGCCTCCATCTCTTCTTCGTCGGCATCTACCTTCTCCTGCTTGAATTCATCTTGCTGCTGGACGCAATGGCTGCCGGTGAAGTGTTCGATCATCATGGTGCGATTGCTCGTGCTATACTCACAAGACGGACAGAAGAATGTCAGGTTTTTCTGAATCTTTTGGTCCTTCACTTCTTCCTCAAAATCATGTTGGTCAATAATGGATTTCGGTTTTGAGCGTCTGTTCGTCTTTTCAAACTTGAGCGGATCGTCCTCAACTTGCTGCTGCTGTTGATTTTTCTTCTGCAGCGGTTTGTGCGTCGAACGGTGATATTTAAGCCGTATTTCAGTGGCGAATTTCAAGCCACATTCCTCACAGCAAAGCTCTTTGCCGGCTGAGCTACTTTCCTGCTTAGACAATTCATTCTTTTTCTTGATGGGCACCAGTGAGTACGAGGCTTGGCCGTTGACATAGGTAATCTGATAGAGGGTCATAGATGAGCTGGGGTTCTGATGTTCTTCGTCGAGGCTGCTGGTTGTGATGCACTTGATATCCGAGTCGTCCGTCGTGTACCTTAAACAGACAGAAGAGAGGACGGTTAGTGCGAACGGAAGTGGACAAATGGAACAGTCCGACGATGAATGCCAGCCGAGCGCTACTTACTCTGGACTGCGGTTTTTCGATTACGAAATTAATTTTGTTTTCTATCTGTTTGTGTATATAGGATAGTTGCTTTTTAAGAAAATGACGCATATAGATTTGAACAATGAAGTGCAGTTTGTTATTGGTTTATTTTTACATCTCTTAAGATATTAACAAGAATGCGCACAATAAGCTGTGGTATTATTAAGTTCAAATAATATAATAATACTTTATTGTTTGAACTCGCCATAATAAATTTTATTATCGCCATATAATTTTTTTTTGTTTTGGTTTCGGACAGCTTTTGTATTGAACAATGTTATTATTACTAGAGGTAATTCGTCTAACATCTTCGTTATAAGTACACAGTCCCAGACGCAATTAATACTTAGCACTTATATTTTTAAAAGTTTTAAAATGCCTATGAATATTGAAAAACTTTTTACGAATTTCGAATTTTTCTAACTTCACATCGACACTTTGCCTTATTGTGGTGATTCTATAATAAAAGATCTGAAAAGAATTAATTATGTCAGTACATATGAAATAATAAAATCAAACAAAATAACAACGTTTTTACCTTATTATTATGAAATTTCATATTATGTTGCTTCCTTAAGAACGTAGAAGTTATAAAAAATATAATATCTAATAAAACGAGTATTAAACTAAAATATATAAATTAATAACTACATAATAAATAAATAATAATACTAAATTAAAACTAAATCTAGATAAATGGTATTTTATAAACAAAAACACTTGATCAAATTTAAAAAATTTTATTAAAAATGTTTTCTTACACTTTCGATGTAATTTTTATTAAATAAAAATGTTTTTAAATATAATCGATTTAACTTTTTAAAAGTAACTTTTTAATAACCCATTTAGTTAGAGTATTCAGTTTTGTACAAAATTAAATTTATTCTATATTTATACTTATATTAAGTTGATTTAATCATAACAAAAATTTCTGAACCTATAAAAGAACTTACAGATATTAGTAATTAAAGCCAGTCTAGGATTCAATTTTAATTTTATCTTATTTAAATATTCAATAAAAATAAATACTTATAAAAAATTTATGAATCTCGATTAATTCACGTGGCACAGTCTCAGAACACTTACAAGATAAATTAATATCTTTTGTCTTTCTATACAAAATTAAACCCGTTATATAATAATATTAAAAAGATAAATTTTAGTGTTTCTTTACTGCATGTTAAGTTTTAATCTATATTACATGAAGAAATCATCACGCTGTTTTAACGCAATGAATTTCTTCTACATTTTTGGACGTAGTTATTTTCTCTGTATATATATATAATATATATTTATAAAAAGAAACAAGTATACAATAAATGCTACCAAAAAAATATTTATCTCCCAGTAGTTACATAAAAAAATGATAAAATTTGTTTACAAATATAATAAATCATTACTTATTTTACTACAGTATTCTTTTGGTAGCATTCGAAAAATCTTTCGTCTGATAAAATAAAATGTTTTTAAACTTACGTTTACGATGAACGTACGAACTTAATAAAAAATAATTTAAAAGTACAAAAACGAGATCAATCACTTTAAAACAGAGTCAAATTATCAATCATTTATGTACAGGGCTAGATTGATAGTCTTAATTATTATTACATATTTTTAAATCCAAAAGTTTAAAAAATTTTTAAATAAAACCGTAGATTTTTGTGACTAGTACACAGATTTTTTGGCTATATAAATTAACTACTAAAAAATTCTGAAAAATCACATTTTTAAAAGTCGGTTAATTATTTCTAGCCCTGTGTAAATTTTTAATAGAAACAATATAAAAACGATTTAAACCGCGGTGGTACTGGGCTGACTGCTAGGAACGTCGGTAGTAGTTTCGACGAGTTTGTGAACCTCGGACTGTATGGCATCGAAGAAGTTTGTAAGAATGACAGGCGGAGGCGGCCCTTCAGCATCTGGATGTTTTCTTTTCCAATGCAGCATCATCGACGAACGCTGCGTAAAGCTGAATCCGCAAACGTTGCATATATACGGCTTGACTTTCGCGTGGGTTAAATAATGAACCCTTAGGGTAGCCATGCACACAAAAGCCTTTCCACAAACGGGGCACAGATTCTTCTTCTCTACTTTGTGCACTCGCTTCTTATGCCTTGTGACATAGTACCTTTTTGTAAATTTGAGATCGCATTCGTCGCAGCTATGAAGATTCTTATGTGACTTCATGTGAAGATCAAGATTTTCCTGAGTGAGAAGCTTTTGATTGCAAATTTCACAATGAAACTTATAGTCGTTCAGGTGCACGACCCGACGATGCTTGTACAGCGAGTCTTGACTTGTATACATCCGTCCACAAGCATCGCACATATGCTGCGAAACTCCATGAGTACCTAGATGAAACTTAAGATCCATCTTCATTTTAAAACGCTTGCCGCAGTGATCACACTCAAAATTATATTCGTTAGTATGTTTACGTATAACATGAGTTTTAAGATAGTGCTTCGACTTGGCCCTGTAGTCGCACTTGTCGCAACAGAAAAGATAGTCGCTACTATTTTCTCGATGCTGGTTGCAGTGCGTGGCGAACTGATACTTGGATTTGTAAATCTTACCACAATCGGCACAAGTATAGGACTGGCGTGGCCCGTGCTTCGTTTTTACGTGCTGCTTGGCCTTATAGCGGTGACTGAACTTTTGCTGGCAGATTTTGCAGATGAAACCGGCTCCACCTTTGAGCTTTCTATACAGCAAACTTTGAGAGGATGCATGCTTGATCACTAGAAGATCTTCTTGAGATTCGTCGAGTTTCCCTTTTTCTTGTGGAGATTCGAGTGCGGGCTCGTTTGTCTCGGCGGCTGCTGCATCCGTAGCATGTTTTATCGAACGTTTTATCTTTAGAGGCGGTATTACTGGTTTTTTGGACATTGTTATGTTCGTGGGCTCCTCGTCTTTGTCGGAACTAGTATCGATGAGCTCCAGAGCAGTTCTTACTCGTATCCTGGAGATGATACTTTGTTTTCTGCACCAACGTGACGAGTATATCCTAAAACATAAATTTGACTTGTTAATCATAGAGTACATCGGCCTGAAAGTGTTTTTTTGTTTTGTAAGCCGCTGTTAGTTTAGGATCATAAAGGAACTAAATTAGTATTGGAAAACATTAAATTTGTTTATTAAGATTCTTCTTAATGCTACAATGGCAACTTTCACCGATAAATCAGGTACAACGAATGATTTGAAACTATCACGTAGACTGTTTTATATCAATTATCTTAAACATAAAAACAGCGAATAAACAAATAAACTTGAAACGTAGAATGCTCTTCAAACGCGCAACACAAACGCAACGAAATCTCATAAAAATTCTCAGGCACTTTCACGAAGAAACAAAAGCCCTTGCATCGTCCTCTTAACCTAGAACGAAACAAAAATCTTGCTCATTAACAAAACCATCATACGCTCACGTATCCTCTTCCTCCTCAAGCTCCTTTACTCACAAGGCACCAGAACTCTGCCATCTCTACCGAAGTACTGATGAATCTCGATGGGCGGCGGCGCCGGCTGGCCCTTGTGCTTGCTCTTCCAGTGTATCATCAGAGCCGACCTCTGCGAGTAGCCCAGGTCGCAGTGCCGGCACACGTAAGGCTTAATGCCGCTGTGCGAGAGCGCGTGGATCCTCATAGTGGTGCGCAGGGCGAAGGCGCGGCCGCACTCCGGGCAGGCGTAGGGTCGCTCGCCGCTGTGAACCCGCGCGTGCTTCTTCAGATGGTCGCGACTGGAGAGTCGCTTGCCGCAGTCGGTGCAGGCGTAGCCGGTGCTGTCGTTCTCCTGATGGGCAGGCGCGTGCTCCTCCAAGGACTTGCGGCTCAAAAACAGCTTGGTGCACTCCTTGCACTTGTGCAGAACTCTCGCACCCTGCATGGTAATTTCAACTCGAGTCAAACAACGCAAAGCTTCAAAAGCTCGAGAAAAGTTGATATACCCACATTCTTGTAAAAGTCCTCGGAATGAACGTCCTTGAGGTGCTTGACGAGCTCCGGCCTGGTTCTGAGGATCCTGCTGCACTTGTCGCAGACGTATCTGGGCTTGGGCTTGGGCTTATCGTTCCAGCCGATGGTCTTCTCGTGCTTGTACTTGGCAGGCCAGCTCTTGAAGCACTTGGCGCAGCATTTGCACACGTACCTATAAACAGCGGCGTGCCTCCTGAGCGCGTGCAGCCTCAAAAGGCTCTCGCTCGTGCTCCTGTGCTGACACCTCGCGCACTCGTAATACTCCTGCTGCTGGCCGGACGCGCTTTCTTCGTGGTGGCTCGTCTCGGTGTGGTTCTTCAGCCAGGCCTCGCGCTTGAAGGTGCTGGGACAGCTGGAGCACTCGAAGCTGAAGCAGTAAGTGTGAGCGCGCAAAAGGTGACGGATTATCAGAGCCTTTTGCTTAACGATGGTCTTCTTGGAGTCGTTGGCGCCGCTGCTGCTGCAGAGCTCGCAGCAGTAAGAACCGTCGGGCAGCTGTTTATAGACGGCCAGTTTGCCGATCAGGTCTTCTTTGTCCTCGTCGGAGGACTTGTAGCCATTCTCGTCGACGCTCGTCGAATCGCGGAGGTTGTACTTTCTAAGGGTGGACGGGGTCTCGGGATCTCCGGGTTCTTCTTTGATTACAAGTGACTTACTCTGATTTGCAGGCTTGCTGGTTGATTCCTTGTCACTCGAGGCGGGATTGGTCGATGATGATGGCTGTTCCCTGGAAGGTGTAAATCAGCTTTTCAGTGGGAGAAAGATACTTTTGAATGATTCTATCGGTTGAATAAATTACCTGGGATTGATCTTCGAAGTAAGATCCGTCGATGAAGATGCTTCCGTGCTGTCGGAGCTCTGCGGTATAACTGCGCTCGGCGCGTCGCGAGATTTCCCCGACGACGTCGCGGAGTCGGCCTCGCGATGTTGCATCTCTTGGCTAACTAGATTAGACCGGGGATGCGACGCTTTTCTCTATTAAGCGAGGCGCTAATTAGATTAACTGTTTCGTTTTAAATGAGGATGAAAAATTGCGTGGCCTTGTTAACAGGATAATTGTGGAAAGTAGAATGTTGTAATGGAAAGGATCGGTAATCAAAGTTGTCGATATGATGCAAAAGTGCGAAGTATTTATTATAAGTGTGCTTATTTAATAAAATTAGGTATCGATACAATCTAGTTAGAATAAATTTTAAAAAATTAACCTCTCACCTTCTGAAGTCGATTTACAATAAATAAAAATTGTAATTTGACAGTAGTGAAATGTGTAGAGAAATATTCTATATGATAATCAAATATTATATATTAATATTATATATTAATATTATATATTAATAGTATATATTAATAATATATCGATATATTAAGTTAATTTTAAAGTTAAATTTCGATCAACAAAAACTGTTTTTTGAAGTGAACAGCCGTTTTCGTAACTTGTTAACGTTGAATAAAAGAAAGTCGATTTGTTTTCAGCTGTTTGATATCGATGTATTTTAACCTCGATAACTATTCGATATTTTAAAAAATTTAGGACAATAAAATTTTGTTAAACTAATTACTTTCTTTGGTATATCGATTTATTTAATTAAATAAATCTTTTGATCAGTAACTTACACAATTTTTATTTCTTATTACAAGTATGTATTAAATTTTTGCTCTTAAAAATAAACACTAGTACTAAATTTTCACATAAAAACGTAAGAAATTAGTATTTACAAATGTAGGTACCATTTGATCTATAAAATTAAGTTTGTTTGTTAGTATATAATAAATTTTTTCTTTAGCGAATAAAAAGTGCGATAACAAACAGATTCAAAATTAAAATGGCTAATATAGAATTGCGGTGGTGCCACTTATTCGTAAGATATTTTTCAAAATTATTCTTTTTTTAAATTTTTAATCAACTTTGATTTTGGTTATATTATTGAATTTTATCAAAATGCTAAAATATATTTATAAATTAATATAAGTTTTTTAAACTTAATTATTTCAATAGTAACTTTCAGTAGTATTTCGTTCAATTTATAATTTTTCGGTAACATAAATCGTAAACTTTTGTACATTACCCAAAAAACTTCTATGATTCACATCTATTATTAAACTTGAGTAGAAAACTCTTAAGATTGCTTCATATAAAAACTAGAATCTTTAACAGAAACAGCATCTCCCCAGTATATCACAACTACCAGAGTCCGTTCACCACTTCCACAATAAACACCATCGTTATTAACACAATCGATATCTCAACTCTATCACTTACATTCCTACTTTTTCTTCTTTTTCTTTTTTTTCTCGTTTTGCTCTTCAAGAGTCTTGAGTATATTCTTCAGAATAACCGGCGGTGGCGGCTCCGTCTCGCCTGGATGCTTCTTTCTCCAGTGCATCATCATCGGCGTCCTCTGCGTGAAGCTCATACCACAAACATTACACCTGTATGGCTTGAGGCCTGCGTGTGTCAGCGAGTGCACCTTTTGCGTAGCCTGATCTGCGAAGATCTTGCCGCACTCGGGACAAGTAAAGGCCTGCTCCCTGGTGTGTACGTTCCTGTGTTTGATGAGATTATGCTTGTTGGGAAACTTCATCCCGCATTCGTCGCACTCGTAGGTTCTACTGTGAAGCTTCATGTGATTGTTCAAGCTTTTCTCTGTGGCCAATTTTCTTTTGCACACCGTGCACTGGAATTTGTATAGATCGAAATGCACCCTTCTATGCGCTCTGACCAAGTGTTCGCCTCTGTAGAATTTGCCGCAAATGTCGCACATGTACTTTTCGCCACTGATAGTGGCCAGATGATCGGCGAGTTCGCGCTTGACTTTGAATCGCTTGTCACAGTGATCGCAAGTGAAGCGGTACTCATCTGTGTGCATGCGGTAGTAGTGATAGTGTAGCGCGCCCTTTAACTGCGTACGATACTCGCACTTGTCGCATGCATAGATTTCGCCGTCTTTGAGGTTGTGCTTGAGCTGGTGGGTTTTTAAGGCGTGCTTGCTTTTGAAGGAGCAAGCGCACGATACGCACTTGAAGGGTCTTAAGTGGCTATGCTGACCGCGAATATGCGCGAGCATGTAACGGCGTTGCGTGCGAATCTTCATGCAAACGTTGCACCGATAGCCACCGTCAGGGAGACGAGAATAGATCTCCATCATGTTCGCGTCTGTGGTATTGTCGTAATCGCTGTCCTCACTCACGGGCTCATCGACAGCAGCAGATGTCGATTCTTCTGCCGGCACAATTTGCTTATTATCGTCTATACTTGCACGTTTTTGATCAGGCTCTTCGCGATCGATTGCAGGCTCTTTAGATTTCGGAGCCTTCGTTGACTTTTTTGGTTGTTTAGGTGCTTTCGACAGTTTTGGTGTTTTTAGCTCTTTGGACTTTGGATTCGCGATTCTTTTTTTAACTGACTTTCTCGTCTGAGCAGTTGTAGGAAGCTGTAATAACGGATCTTGAGAACTGCTTTCATTCTTAATCAGTTGTTTCTGCTGCGATTGCGATTGCTGCGCCACTAATGACGGCTGCTGCTGTTGTTGAGTTTGCGGCAACACAAGCAAAAATGGTTGCTGCTGATAAGGTTGTTGTAGTACTAACAGTGGTGGCTGCTGTTGTTGAAGCGAATTCGGCTCCGACAATTGTTCTTGCTTCTGCGTTTCGGCCTCATTTTTTACGCTGATGAAAAATACTTGATTGCTGAGGCCTTGTAAACAGAAGGTCCGCATCCTAAAACATAAATTCGGATAGTCAGTTGGATGGGCAACAGACTCTTATCTGTGGTGATAAATAATTACGTACTATTTATTAGCTGTTGTTAATTTTGGGTGCGTGTTAGTTTGCGCAACTTTTTTTTATATACAAGATCCATTCTTGCTTTTTTATGTGAAATCCTTGGTTGTTTTTTTAATGAAAATTAATTTATATAATATTACTTATATTTTAGAGAGTTGATTGTATTAAAATCATATCGTTTAGAGTAACTTTAAGAAATTGTCAATTGTATTTCATGTAAAAATAATTTACATCAATTATTTTAAAACAAAATAATGCATTATTTAATACAGTCGCTACTTCATTGTCTTTCAACGTCTTAAAAAATTTATTCTTAATTCATCACTCATGCGCGTTTATCACATTTTATCACAATACTTGCACGAATGCCGTCCATTATTTCAACACTTTCAACAGTTTTAAATTTCGTTTTCACTCGTTTCAACCGTCACCGGCAATCTTATTCTCGGCACTTCGAAGTAAATCAACAATCCTGATAGGCGCTGGAGCCGGATCGTTAACGTCCGGATGCTGCTTCCTCCTATGCAGCATCATCGGTGACCTCTGCGTGAAACTCTTACCGCAAACATCACAGACGTACGGCCGCTCGCCCATGTGCGTCAGCAGATGCACCTGCTGCGAAGCCAGCACCTTGAACGTCTTGCCGCAAACGGGACACGAGTGCAGCTTTACACCGGAATGCGTCCTCAGGTGTTTCCTGAAATAATCTCGGTTCTTGCACTCCCTGCCGCAATGCTCGCAGACATACTTCATCCTGTGCAGTTTGCTGTGCTGCTCGAGGTTGCTCTGACTTGTGAACCTCTTCTTGCAAATCTCGCATTCGTGATTCTTTACCTTAACGGTGTGCTTCTCGTTTATGTGACAGTTTAGCGCGTTGATGTGAGGATACAGCTTGCCGCAGACGTCGCAGACGCATGGGCCTGACTCATGG
>JAPYZB010002875.1:0-11202 GCA_030522745.1 Eupelmus kiefferi
CGAAATCATAAACTGAGAATTAATAGCTTTTTAGTGATTGATTGCTAATTATAAGTCAAGCAAAAAGTTAAAAATTGAAAAATGTGTATATAGAAATTTCGAGATTTTCATTAGATGAATAAATATTTTTGATTTTTATTGTTCAATAATAGCCATGGAAATGACTGGTGTCGACAAAAGAATCTTGGGCAGTACCGTCATATCGTGTATCTACGCGGTTGGCGAAATGTGGCTCGGATTAGCAGCTATGTGGGTGAAAAATTGGAGGGTCCTAATGAGGGTCATTTACGGACCTGGATTGCTAGTTATTTTACTTATGTTCATTCTACCCGAATCAGTCAGGTATCTATTACGCACTATTATTAATTTTTTATTAATACATATACACATATTATTATCATTCGTATACTTATTAAATCCAATCTGAATTAGATGGCTTCTGGCTAATGACAAACGTGACATGGCGGAAAAAGTTTATCGGAAGATGGCCCGCGTGAATAAGCTTGATGTCAGTGAAGAAGCTTTCTTGGAACTTAGAACCATTAACGATGAGAAAAAAAAAGTTAATCCTGTAAGTATTTGTATTTTTTAATTTATTCGTTTTTTAATAATAACAAAAAATAATGACTTTATTCGTATTGTTTTTTTTTTAATATCTGTAAACTCATACTTGAAAAAATATTTAGTTTCAATGTCCGAGTTGTATTTGGAGTCCAAATTGTATTTGGACATCCTTGAATCAAATTGGTCAAGGTTAAAAGCCAAAAAGTTGTATAAACAGATTCGAATGTGCCTATATTCTTAATGTTTTACTAGCGCTTACTGAAAGCAGCGAATAACTTGTAAAAATTCTAACATCGCATTAATATTCCGGTGGTGTGAATAGCTTCTAAATCTTACTTTGACTTATACGTCTTTCATGTGTTTTCTAAAGCTCAAAAAATTAAAAGCAACTATATAACAATAAAAAAAATTTTTTAACGAACTACTAATTTTTATTTAAATATTTATCATCTTTTTTGTTCTTTATTTAATATATTATTAAATTTTCACTTTTTCAATAAATCCACCACTAAAAAATAATTGCAATTTTTGCGCAGAAGGAAGAAACGAAAAATACCAAAGAGGAAAGCAAAGAAGTCAACAAGGAGGAAGCTCGTCTCATTCAAATTCGCAACAGCCCCAAGATCCTGCTGCGTCTGCTAATCTGTTCGTTCTGCTGGCTGACCAACACATTTGTCTACTATGGCCTGTCGCTGAACGCGACCGAGCTTAGCGGCAACAAGTACGTCAACTTTATCCTGGTCACTGCAATTGAGATACCTGGCAATATTCTCGTGTTCCCGCTGCTCAATCGAATAGGACGCAAAGCAACTCTCTGCGGATCCTTCCTTCTCAGCGGTATTTTCTGCCTGACGATTCAGTTCATACCTAGCGCAACGGAAGGTGAATATATGCTTCCTTTAGTGAATTATAAATTTTAGCCAATAAGTTTTTGTATTAGCGCACCTCGAAACAAACAGCTGCACTTTATGAATATTTATTTCAGATCGAGATTGTGTGCGATCGTTAAATTATTTGCATAATCGGCTGCCGAGTTCGCAGAAGTATTTTGAATATAATAAATACATATTTTTTTCAGGCATCTGGCAAATAATAGGCCTTATATTGTACATTTGCGGTAAAGGTTGCATAACCATGGCTTTTTCAACTTCGTATGTGTACACAACCGAGCTCTTCCCCACGACGCTTAGGCACTCTTTGCTCGGTATCTGTAGTATGACTGGACGTATTGGTTCTATTCTAGCGCCGCAAACACCTTTATTGGTACGTTAATTAAAAAAAGTTATTTTAGTTGGAATTAAACATTGAAATTATGCATGACAATGTCGAAATTCAAAATAATCAATATAAAAATAATAATAATTTCTTTTTTATCAGGCTAAATTTACTTTTGATGGTTTGCCACTCGTATTGTTCGGCAGCATGAGTCTTACAGCGGGTTTTCTGTCACTGAACTTCCCGGAAACATTAGGTACAAAACTGCCGGATACGCTGCTGGAGGCCGAGCAAGTTGGATGTAAGAAGTTTGAAAAGCCCGCAAATGGCTCCGCGAACGGTTTCTCCGCTTAAGAGTCGGTAGAAATAAAAAAAGACATTGCGCTTCGCTGTAAATTCAAAATGTTTACAGATCTTGTTATAGATCGATGTTTCTATGATCTTCTGAATTCAGTAGAAATGGATTTTTTTCAATCTCTTCATAAAGGATTTGAAATAAAGCTTATTTGTAGAACTTTTGAATTAAAGTGAGCGCTGCAGGTCGCAAGTATTAAAATATGTGTATACTTACTATACATTATACGTCAATAATGCCGCAATTTTGTCTCACTGCCACAGAGAGAAAAAGAAAAAGAAAAGAAGAAGATGGAGGAAGACAATCGGAGCAATTAAAGCGTACAGTATGTTCTCTGTGAAAAAGCGCGCATATTCAGCGAGATACACCGACCAATCTATCACGTGTCGTTTTCCATTGACATTTTTCTGACGCATAATATAAGTGTACTTATTATCGATTAGTAATTGTTACTTTATGCGATGAATGCTATGAAACGATTGCTTATGCGTCTTAATCATCGTGAAAATTAAGAGTCATCAATGTTTCGAAGACAAATTTTTATTTCATATGAGATATTTGATACTTTAGTCACGGAAGAAAGAAAGTACGGGAATGAAGCTTGATATTTTGTCCGTTAGGATCTACTTAAATCCTAATATTTTCACTCAGATTTAACGCATCAAGCTTCATTTCAAAATATTTAATTATACGCTTTTGTCAAATTGAAAATCTCTTAAATTTCACTCGAACTTAAAATTATAACCATCGGCTATTACTTACTAGTGAGTTTCAATGCGACAAACCCACAATTGACCGATTATGAAAATCTGATAATTTTTTTATTTTTAAATATTATGTATTTTAATTAATTTGTATTACCTTACCTCGTTGCATTCCCCATATAAACATTCGAATATTAGAACATTCGAATCTTACGCGATACTAGGTCGGTACTAGCTAAAAGAAAAACGAATGACAAGAAAGTATCAGTACTGTACTAGTATTGATACATATAATATGTAACAAAAGAACTGATACAGTATTAAATATTATTAGCTTTTACAAGCGACTTATATTTTATCGAGTAACTTCCCGAAGATTGACGATTTCGCAACATGTAATTTTCATAAAAAAAATTTATGGCAATTTTATACAAAATATATGCTTTTTTTATCTAACAGAATGTTTACGGATGTCCTGCGTGCGTTTATATATATACGTATATATTTGTGCCAAGATCACAATCTGTAATACTTATATTCAAGTATGAAATCTGACTGACTTAAGATTTTACTTTAATTACTCAGTTTGAAATACATCTATCCATAATTAATTTGCTTTTTTAAGACAAATTAAGTACTGATTGATTTATACATTTTTGTAACTTTGCTGTTAGATAAATACCAACTGAACAAAACCTTGATATTGCAAGATTTTGCAATATATTGTGCATCTGCATTTTGTAAAAAGGTAATAACGTAATTGATCGCCAATAGATTTAATACAATGTATGTGGGTGATGCAATTTCTTTTGTATTATACTATTACGTACATACATACATAAATTTATTATAATTTATAGCTTTAAAAATCTGTTATATAGGTAAATGTTATATAGAAAATTTAAAATGTTGCAAATGTTATTAAGTGAATAAAAGCAATGTTAGAAGTTATTAATAGATTAATAAATGAAATAATCAAATATGATTTTGATTTGTTTCAAAATAAAGTTAATATTAATTATACTGGATGTATTCCATTTAATTTTTTATGACATTCACCAAGATCTTTTAGGCTCAAAAACAAATATTAATTAAGTATAGATTAAAAATAGAAAAAATTTTATTGTGTATAAGTTTCTCTTGAGTAACAAGTTGAATTGCATACATATACCAGTTACTTTTATAACGCCATATAAAAACTTAAATAGTAACACAATTAAAATGAAATTGAAGAATCTAATTTCTAGTTGTATTAAAATGTACATAGATTGTGTATAAACTAAAGCCAAAATTACACTATAAAAAGTAACAGAAAGTAATAAAAATTATTTTTAAAGTAGAATTTTTGTATAAAATATTCAATTTACCTTCATGTTATTCCTTTGTGATTTCCATATATCATGATCTCGCATACTTGTATATTTAAAAAATATCTTAACGTTATCTCTCTGAAAGATGACTTATCTAAGATGAAATGAGTTTAGGAGGAGTAGAGCCGCTGTTCGGCTGCTACAGCATAAGATTATGAAGGTATTATTTTTTTACTATTTTTATTGAAATTGATTGTAAATTTATTTTTTTAAATATATACCTTTATTCTGTATTCTAGATTCTTACATTTAATCAATGCATAAGAAGTTAAGCTAGAATTACGTTTCAGAACGATATTTTTAACCTACAAATTCTAAAATCTTGCAAGAATCTTTTTAGTAATAATTTATAAAAATGAGTAAATACATAGATCTCGCAAAAGTTTCATCCAATTATGCAAAGCGAATGAATCGCTTGAGCAATACAATTTTTGGAGAAGTAGTGAGAGATACACACCCAGCTTCAATGAAAGTTGTAAAACTGTTTAGTGAAAAGCCCATTAATAAAAGGCCAGAAATTGTAGAATATTACCCAAGGCTTAGAGAATCACATTTATTGATGAAGAACTTACGATGGTATGGTCTATTCCGAGATGAACATCAAGATTTTAAGGAAGAATTCCAAAGGTTACGAGAACTAAGAGGAAAGCGGATTTGGGGAAAGGGAGAAAGAAAGGCAAATGTAAAAACATTAAAGTAAAGAATAAAAAGATTTTATATTGTATATTCAAGTAAAAATAACAATTTTTATAGTTAAGAAAAAATTAAATATAGAAGGAATAAAAAAGTTACAGTAAACAAAGTAAAAACTATTGTTTTCACTAATGGCACTAAATTGTTCATTGAGAAATTGTCAAAATGGAATGATATACGTGTAGAAAATTGTTATAAGTTTTATCAAATTCAATTATCACATTTTATCATATTTTATGGGGAGATTATCCACATAGTATACACCATAGTATATACAATTCTGGAATTCTTTCGTGAAAAAATCTCACAAATTTAGTAAAAAAATTTTCTGTGGCACGTAAATGTATTGATCACAATTCATCATTTTTATTGACTTCTTTGGTTTTATCTTCTATTTTTGGTTTTCCAGAATCTCCTTTTTGTTTTAAACAAGAGTCATCAGCTCCTTTTAAAGCTCGCTCAGAACATAAATATCTAAAAAATGAATGTACCTATTAATTTAGCACAATTAAATGGAAAGGTCAATTTTTTAAACAAAATATTACTTTGTTAATGGAATTTTGCCTTGATGCTTATAATACCAGTCTTCAATATCTGATTCATGATTTTCTAGTAAACCTTCACATTGAGTTTTCAAAGTTGTAATTTCAACAGATGGTTTATCCCATAATTCATACGGGATTCCCAGATCAACTTTAACACCTTTGTCCCTGCAAAATTATTATAATTATAAATGTAAAATAAAAAAATATTAAATTAATAATAATGAAAACATACACAAGTCCATGTAAAGTCTTAAAAGTTTGGCTCATTCCTTTGGCAAACCTTGTACTATCAGATCGTTCTTTATGAATATTATATTCTAAAATTCTATCACATACATTTTCTAGTGATTCTATTAATCGAAGTTCTCTGAAAGTTATAATATGATGAAGATAAAATAAATTAATAAAAATAAATTAAATAAAAAATTACAATTACGATTTTTTATATTCTTTTCTTTTTTTTGGAACAACATCATCTACTGAGTAACCAATTTCTAATACGTCACTGGTTTTTCCTGTTTCGTCAAGTGTCGCTTCCAACTCAGTAGCAAGTACTTTACAGACTATAGCAAAATAAAAAATAAATTATATCAGTTAGATAATTTTAATGAATCAAGCTTTTCATAAGTGTAGAATAATGAATTACCTTCACATTTGTCTGCATATTTAACTCCTTCGTTTTCCTCAGGAGATCCACAATAAATTTTACTTATCAATAAACATGTCAGTAAGATATATTGCAACATTATAGTATTAGGGTTATTAAACAATATTAAAAAATATATATACTTTATTCTCTTTATACACTTATAAACGAGATAGGCTAAAGGTTATACATAGTTGAATCAAGCTACAAAAACACTTTGCTGACAACTGGAATCATCTTTCAGATAATTTTGAGATTAGATAAGATAAGATAACCAAGGAGCCCTGGGTTATAGAATCTCTACCATTTTTCCACTGTCTTTTGAGTTTTGCGGTTTTGTTATTAGTATATTTTAAAAAAAAATAATATTTCCAATTAGTAGAAATATAAAATCAAATTTAGTAATTTAGCATTCCTTAAATATTATATGAGCGCGAAAATATACTTATAAATTCAGTGTCATGTCAGTCATATAGGAATCTACATTACCCTATTATGAGCTTGTGCAGAATTATATCATCCAATTGAGATTTAAATCACCTTTAGTTATGGTCCTTTAAGTGATGTAAATATAACATAGATTATCAATTAACGCCTCTGATGTTACAAAATTCAATATCGTTATGCGATTCACGAATCACAACTTCACAATCTGACTTACTAAATACAATAAAATTTCTTTTAATTTTTAAAAGTAATTATCAACAAGAACTGCCAAAAAATTAATAAATAAACTATTATTAATAATAAATAAATTTATTTTAGTATGGTTTTTATAGTTTTTCATACACAATTACATGAAACCGCTATCACTTTTTTATAAAAACATCTCATCTACGTAGTGAAATCTGTAAAGTCTTGAACAAGATCTTCCACAATTCTTAATTTATCTTCTTCTTCTAGCGAATTTTTAATTGTGTCGTCATTCGGATTTTTTCGTAATAACTCTTCAAGAATTCGTTTCCTTAATCGCTTAATGTGGCGAAGTCGTTCCAACCAGTTGGATGCATAAGGACTTCGATCCTTTTGTTTCAAAGAAGAGCAAACCATTGAAGCCAGCTGAAATAACAATATTTATTAGTTTTATACAGACACTTTTTATATTAAAAAATTATAAGTCTTTACATTTGCATGAAGAGCTAATTGGCGGGATAGAATTGCCAAATTTTGATCTGATATAATTTTTGGTTCACTATGCCCTATGTGTTCACTAAGTTCTTCTCTGGCTTGTACAGTTAACTGATTAGTTCCATGATCAAGAGGTTGAATAACAACACAAGCATAATTAAACTGACCCTAAAAAAATAATTTTTTTTTTTAGTTTTATTTATAAAAAAAATGTTTTAAATATTTTTTAAAATGTACCTTAACAGTTTGTATGTTATAAGGTTCTCCGCTTTCATTATATACAATTGTAACATAGTTATTTCCTATGTGCTGTTTCTTAGAAGTACACTTAGGATCACTAGCCTTGGTAGGCATTAATGTTGCTACATGAAATGCCACCTGTGTAACATCATCTTGCCAGATATATGTGAAATTTCCATTTTCACCATTTCTATCAAGCCCTCCAAGAAAAATACTTTCATCTGCATCTTTGAGTCTTATAAGAGTACCTAAACTTTGTAAAAATTGAGCGTAACGCAACGAACCGTGTTGATTTGCTAAAATTTCAGTTTCATTCCAAGTTTGACCTGGACCAACATATAAGATTCCAATTTTATGAGTTTCATAAGGTTGTATCCTATCAAGATTCGTGATTGATGTCTGTAAAAGAGCATTTGTTTGTGGAACTAACAAGGGTTTTTCTGACGATGGTCCAAAGTGAGCTGAATGGTACAATTGTAAAAATACAAAACTGAAAATAATGTGATATTTTAATATTTTTTACTAGAAATAGAAAAATAAAAATATAAATAATAAAACATTAATTCTTAATATTCGATATTACCTTGGATTAATTCCGCTTCTATTATTAAGTAAATTCATTTGTGATGGCGGATCTTTTATTCGGGGAGAATTATTATTCCGTCTAATTTTAGCGGGACTCATTACAGATATCGTATAACCACGATCTCGAAATGCAAGAGGAGGCAAAGCAGATGGATCGGCTTTTTCTTCTCTGAGCTACTCATATTTATTAATTAAAAAATTTTTGTATAAATGTAAAATTTTCAGAAAAAATAAAAAAAAATTAAAATTTACCTTATCAATAAGAAGATTTCGACCAATTGGCGGTTTCGAGTCAACGACCCAAGACTGACGATTGTGACTTGAGTCTAAGCTCGTAAGTCGAGAATAAATTTGTGTTGGTGATTGTGGAGGCTTTGAAGCAAGTTGCGATTGTGATGATAAAAGAGTAGTCGGCGGCTGTTGATAAAAATTAAGTAAATCAGAAATGCAAACGAATAATTATATCAAATATTTATTCCTAGATAAAAAAATATATTACTTGTCCAGCCGTAGGCGAAGGTGGCACAGTATTACTTGTACTTGTCGTTGTTTGTGGAACTTGACTCGCACCGGGATAAGAACGTTGTGACATTAAACCTGATGGATGCTCTCCTGCATTTTCTGTCGACGGCGGAGTAGTACCCATTCCTAATATTTCTTCAGGGATAGCTTCACAGCTAACTCTAAAATAAGATTAAATTATTATAGTATTAAACTCATTACTTCATTGATGAGATTCGAGATGGAATTTATAAATTAGATATTTTTAAATTTTACCTCATATCTTTGGAATAGGTATTTTTGATATGCTTTTTAAGATCAGCGTCTGTTTTAATGTCGGAGTCAATATTAGCCTCATCTCGTTCATTTTGTGAAAGATTTAATTTCTCTTTGTTCAGAAAAGGGTTTTTCCAATTTGAACTCATTTCTGGACTAGAATTAGATCTCCGCACTGGATTTCGCGATTTTCTCGATTCTAAAAAATTAAAATAAAAAATTTGTTTATTTTTATATCAATTAAAAATAAGAGATAAATTTGATAATTATTTGATGTAACATACCCTCTTCACCTTCTTCTAAACTTTCAAGGCTGTCACGTGGACTCGGCCTGGATGGGCTAGGACGCGCGGGAGAGCCTGGAATGTCAATAGGTCCCGAAGTTGACGATGTTCCGGATCTGGGAACGTTGCTGATCTCAACTGGACAGGTTTCAAGATTTTTCTCTGTCGTATCCTTGTAAAATAAATAAATATATTTTTAATTGGGCTCAAAATATATTTATAAAATTTCTCAATATGTTCAATTTTACCGGGATTTCATCCTCTGAAAATTCCGACACGAGATCTTGACTCTTTTGCGGCAACATATCCACTGTGGGCATATATAGTGCCGTGATATTATCCAAAGGAAAATCGTAGGGCGTGTCCATGTGCATAGAATTTTGAATCCTCATAATCCAGGACATATCGCCGGTGGGCCTTCTCACGTAAATCTCGGCCCAGCCCTGACACCAGCAAGCACACGGCTGGTGCTCCTCCTGTTTATCTGTATTCATCATCTGCTCGAGCTTGTATGTCTCGCTTTGCTGATTGTGCTGTTCCTCGCTACTTGAATCCTTTGACCTGTAAGTATCCGGCTCGTCAAGCGATCGTTTGACATCCTCAGTTGGTGAATTGGCCGCTGTGTTTGCACTGGAGCTCGCGTGACCACCAGATGACTGACGAGACAGTTTATCCTCTTTGTTTCCCTCAGCACTGGAAGCGCGCAGCAAGCTCGAATGACTCGACCTCGTCTGATCCGGGGTGGCCTTACAGGCTGCCCAGCAGTTATCGCAAAGAGGACCGCGCATCGCTTTGTTACTGCAACCACTCGTCGTCACCGTTATCAATTTGTTACCGAGTATCCAAGTTACTGAATGACCTTCTTTTAGAAGAAAATCGGCTGCTAAAAGTCTAAATAAAGATGTTTTATGTATTAAGACTCGCCTTTTATATAAACTTAATTTGTAGAAAACTATAGTAATACCTTTTTGGTCGAGCCGAATACATGGAATAAGAATATCGCGCCATCAGATCTATACAAGTTTCTGTGAGTTCAACGTGAAAATTCATTAAAGCTTTATCTACTGGAGGCTTCAAATCTAATGCTCTATTTTCTCTGACAAATCTCCGAGCTCTGCTCCCCTGTAAATTCAAAAATCATAAAAAATAATAGAATAGTTTAATACACTACCTGTTATTAATTATTGAGACAAAAATAATTTACTTGTTCCGTTAAACTAGAACTGCGTTTCCTATTGGAAGAATCTTCGTTGCTAAGGCTAATATCTGGTTTTGATATGTTTCCTTCTTCTAAAAGCATTTTGGCATTCGTTTTTAGGCCCTAAAAAATTTAATTTTAATCTTTTAGAACAAGTCTTAATACTATTAATATTTATGGAAATTATTACACACAACTATTTTTACCTTAGTTATATATTTTGCGAAATTTCGGCGAAGAGGAAGGCGACACTTTAAAAACCATACCGCTATAACATGATGAGCTAATGATACTGTATAATGATTGTATTTAGTTGGTTTTGTATAAGGCAACATTATGGCGAATATCGACATGTACTGATCGTCGGTGAAATTTGCATAGACTTTAGGCAACCGTGTAAGCGCTAAAAAAGATCAAGTTTCAATACATGTTTTATTTTATGTTCTTATATTTAACAACTTACTTGAGAGAAATTCTAATATTGGAATCGCAATGTGTACTGTATCAGAAATTTTGGACAAATTCAAGAGAACGTTAGACACTAGTTTACTCATAGTGTCTCGCATTTCTAAAGTACAAGTCATAAGACTCGTTACACATTGACTTGCACATGTTGTTCTTAAGCCATCCTAGATAAAAGCAATAACAAGTTAGATTTTTGATATTGAAGCATACAAAGAAAAAATCCATTTACTCACTTCGAAACACTTAATAAGTCGTTGTTGAGTACTTAAATCAAAATGAGCATGATAAGATGTACACGATGCGAGGACCGGGAAGAAATGAACGCGAAATTCAGAAAAAGTAAACTTCGGTGGCACGTTATACAATACATTTTGTAAGGAATCTGCTGGTCTGAAATTTTTATCGTCAATCTGAAAGAGAAAAAGGTTATAAT
>JAPYZB010002876.1:0-11202 GCA_030522745.1 Eupelmus kiefferi
CTTGATTGAACTGAGTTGGATGTATGAGGAAAGAATGACTGTAAAGAACTTTGGGTTATGAAAGAAAGCAGACTGTTTGGTTGATATTATATGTGGTATGTATGTATACCATATATATTAATATTTTATGAATTGAAAAAATTTAATTGTATAATAATATAAAAAAGAACATAATCTTTGATAAACTAGTTTATTCTAATTTAATGATGTTATAGTTGACATTGTTGAAGTGTATCTTTAGCATCTGTGGCTAAATCTAAATAGCATTTTGTCTTCCTTTCCTTTTACGCCTCGTCTGACGATATCATTTCTGTTACTACTGTAGCATCAATCCACTGCTAACATTATCCTTGAACCGTTTGTGTATTTACTAAGAAAATTAATAAGATTAACTTTTTCAAAATTTAATACCACATTTATTCATTACTTATCCTCGAAAATAAAAAGTTATAATAATGATAACAACGCAATGTTCCTATTAAAATTCAAACCCAATTTACAATTTAAAGTAACCAGCACTCTTCGTGACTCGGAGAATAAAGCCGCACATACCCCGCGATTTTTCTTCTAAACACCTAAAGAGCGCGAATCGCACTCAAAGTGGCGCGAAACATTTGTATCTTTCTAACATCCCACAAAAGCCAGACCTTGGCCGTGACCGGTATCGTGACTCCCTGCACTATTCCAGCCCGTCGCCGTTACTCGGCGCACCTTCTGGGCGGAAACCGAGAAGAGGAGGCAAAACCGTCTATCGAGATAACGCGCGCGCGCTGCCTCCGAGCCGTTATAAATTTCTCGCTGCCCTCGCTGGCTGCTATCTCGCGGAGTCGATATACGGCTACTTTGGAGAAATTATCTGATTATGTATTAAAAGGAAAGGCATTAGGTTGCAAAGTTTCCGCGGTTAAGAAAATACGGGCACGGCCATCTGGTAATAAGCGTAATTTCGAAGTGCTCTGCCGGGGCTTTTGCTTTAGCTCGGCTCTTCGTCTTTGCTTCGTTTCCTGCTTGAGGTGTTCTGTTTTTTCTCCTTTTTTTCTTTGGCTTCGAACTTCAAGGTCCTGGCTTCATTAAGTTAATGAATTTTTTTTCCATAAATTAATTATTTGGTTACTAAAGCCTAGGCTGTGCATTAGTGAATTTTCGTTGAATATTGGTGTAGGGTGATTATGCGCTGTAATTAGGTCAAAGTGCCGGGTTTTTGGATGTAATTATTTGGTATTAGTAATTAGATTATGACTGGCAGCCGTATTTTAAAACAATTCTAATGCATATGTGGCTTACATTTCGCTTAATAATTAGAAGTTATAAATAATCTATATAAAGTTGAACATATAAATTATTATAATGTAATATTTATTGATTGAATTTTTAAAAAATTTGATTTGTTAAAACACGAAATTTTTAAATCTACTTTTCTTTCTCTTAAATTTTTTGTTCGCAAAGATCAAAATTGAAATTTGCAATAAGAAATAAGAAAAAATCTATCGTTTCTCGGCACTATGTCGTCACACGTAGATGTCGAGTGTAACTTACTTGTTTGCGGCGTGCTTGAAATTATGACGAGTACGTGAGACGTGTCGAGACGAATCTTTGTCATTATAATACGGTATTCGTGCTTCAAGTTGTACATGAATAAAAAAGAAATTTAAGAAAAGCGAGAGGGAATGTAGAAGAATATTTTACCGCACTTCACATATTATTCAAATAGATTGAGTGCAACTATTTAGAAATGTTAAATCAGTATCATACTGTTTCTTTTAATATGGACTTAAAGTGAGATATTATACGAGAAATATATAATTTATTATTACTGTGCGCAATGTACTTAAATTATTATAATATTACTTTGAAAAGATAACAGCGAATTTATAATTTTAAATAATATATATAAGAACATGAAGCAATTTTCACTGTTGTAGTTACAAATAACCAAAGCGTATATCTGGAGAAGCTCAGAGTTGGAATGAACCGTATATAGAGGAACGACATAAAAGAGCAGAAGACAATAAGGTAAGGAGATAATAGAGAAGAATAAAAAAAGAAAAGTAAAAAAAAACATTAAGATACCGTCACAAAACAGACCAGGCCACAAAAAGTAAAAAAGAAAGTGAGAGGACAATGAATGGAATGAAATGAAATGCGACAACAAATTGAAAAATGTTTGTTTACTAAAACAAATTTATATCCATTAAATTATTTGTTTATGGGTTATTTAAAGGGACGTACTCGGTCAAAAATCAGTTATTTTTAAAAATAATTAGTACTATTAAGGATTTTCTAATTTATATTTTATGTTTATTTTCCATCGTTTTGAAAGAAACAAAAAGTTATTTTCAATGAAAATATGCATTTTGCAATAATCCGGTAAGATAAGGCTTCGGATTTAACGGGCTAAGAATACCTTTATTTTAAGTTTAATATGCACAAAAAAGAAATAAAACAATAATGGTACTTTTAACAAAAAAATTTTAATATAAATATCATAAAAAAGATCATCGATTTTTTGCTAACTTATTGATAGTTACGAATCATTATTATAGTTCTTCGCAAATTTCTAGAAAACGTAGAAATAAATAAAATATAATAAATATACGATAAAATAAATATAATACTTCAACAAATTCCCATAATTACTTGTCATCGCTTATTTTAAGGAAGTAGCAAAACTACAATCAGAATTTCGAAATTTATTTAGATGAATTAAATTCATTCAGTACCTGGAATAAATTTTGCGTGTGATAATCATCTTTAGTGTTCAACCACCCATAAGAATAATATTCATCATTGTATCCTCTATTCGGTCAACCGAAAAACCGCTGATAAAATCAAAGCCTCTAACTAATCTTCAAATTTACTGAAATAGCCATGTTTATAAGAGGCATTAATTGTACTAAAAAAGGTTAAAAAATGTAAGTATTCTAGTTAAAGAATCTAATTTAGATCGTCAAGTTATTTAATTGATTTGATATTATTCAACTAAGTTAAATATTGTTTTAAATTATCATATTGCTATTGCAAATAATTATTCGCAATTTTTATTTCTCACGAATATATTGCAAAGAAAGATGCCTTTTTCAATCAGATAAAGTACCTCTAATTTGAATAATTAGTTGAAAAATCATATAATACCAATAAAACGAAAAGTGATAGCTACAATTTCATGTCACAAATTCCACACCAACCTCGCCTCGCACTCATCATCAATTTACACCATTATATCACAACTAATGTACGCAAATAAACAAATTCGATTCAATCTCATCCCATATATCACTACCTTTAACAACCCCGAAATTAGACGACATTCATTAACGTCAACGCGAGCAGCATCAATTACCCAGTTCCCTTTCCCTCTCTCTCTCTTTCTCGAAAAAAGACCTCGAATAAAGGCAAGTCCGTAAAACCAGCCTCGACGCGCGCGCGCGGAAATCAAAAAGGAAATATAAACCGGTAGGCGCGAATGGCGAGAGCTAGCTCAGGCCGCAGGGATAAAGAGGCTGAAAGAAAAAGAGAGGCCGACTCGACGAAAGCAAGAGTCACGCAGCCTGGGGGGCGGCTGTGGCGGTAGGGGGAACGATGCTTGATGGCTCGCGGGAGTGTTGTCGCCCATATAGCCACGGTGATTTATGGCGATATCGCACTCACGTATATGTAGGGGCTTCTCTCTCTCTCTCTCACTCGCTCCGTGATCCTTGGCTTCCTTCACCGCCCCTGTTGCTTTCTCACGCGCTAGGAGGACGATGACGCCGGCAAAACGAACGGGGAATTTCCAATTTTGCATCTCTGGATGTCCTCGGCGTCGGGCTTTTCGAATTCCCGGAAGGGAGATAGACGAAGGAGAGAGGAGAGAGCTCGAGTTTTAATGGGAAGTCAAGCTTATCTAGGCAGGAGGAATTCGTTAGTGCCGTGAATGAGGATCGGACGTTGAGGAGCTCGATCTTTTTGGATTTCAAAGCTGGATGGAATAGCAGCGATGCTCGGCAGTCTGGAGAGGATTGTTGATACGTTGAATAGCAAGTTTTAAGAGCGGACTTTAGTAATGCGATTCTGTAATTAGTGTTACTTTTAATCAAAGTTTTATTTTGCTCCGTCGTAAAGCTGCTTTAGTAGAGAAAATTTTAATTGTACCATTGTTGAATCTTGAAATTAAATGCTTCTAATTTTCAAAAAAAGAAGCTAACTTAATTCTAAATTTACACCAGTTTCAACATAATTGAATTAAAAATCCCAGCTAGTGTCTTTCGGATAAAAACTGTCTCGAAACTTTCAAGCCTGTATTGCGGGGCTCGCGGAGGCCATAAGTCGTTTATTTCGTTTATTGCGTGGACGGCGCGCTGGAGAGCTGTCGTTACGAAAATAATGATGTCGAGGCTATTTTAACGTCGATTTATAGAGGATGACGACGTGCAGGAGAAACGCGACGGTATATTACGAGCGTTGTGCGTGCGCGGATATAGCTAAGCTTTTTTTTGGGCCACCGACTATAACGGCACTCGCGATCCGGACTACTTTTATCGTTACGGCTGAAAATTGGATGAAAAAAAAAGAGGAAATGTCTCTTCTGGGAATATCAATTATAAGCTCGTTTAAAAGGGCGTCTGGTGAAAGAAGCAGTTGATGATGGTGAATTTGTCAATTCTGTTAAAGCAATTAGAATTGTTTGATAGGACAAACATTTTAAATAAACCGGGCACGTTAATCGATCAACATCGAGCTGTCCATTCAAAATTTAATTGCTTATCAGTTTGTCGTTTGATTACCTAGTTATCTATGATTTAGATTGTCAAATCATTGTTAATTTATGACATTGCGGTCGAGCGATTCATGAAATTCATCGAATCAAATTGTATTCAAGAGGAGTACTATTTAGAAAAGAGGTGCAAATGCATTTTAACAATTTAGCTATGTTAGTTAAGATTATAAAAAATTGAATACAAATTTTTGAGAGAAGTAAGATTATTGCGATGAATCTGTTTATACAGTTAACTTAATTCAATGAAAGTCCATAGATTATCTGAAGATTATCAATTATTTTGAATTTATATCTAATTTATTATACCTGTTGTCACAAGTAAAAAAGTGACGACTCAGGAAAAAATGTATAGCCGTACGATATGTATCCCACTTCTGACACCAGTTTTTTAGAGATTCGAATCGGGGTCTGAGAAACTCCTACGCGCCGAAAGAGAGTGCTTTGACTACTGAGCTAACTCCCACCGATGCTCGCTGAATTTCTTATTGTCTACATATCGCAAAGCTATGCATTTCTCCTAAGTCGTTACTTTTTCACCCATGACACTTGCAATCATTATTTTTATTATTTATTGGAATATTTTTTTCTTTTTTTTAACTATAAATTCTAAAATTGAATAAGTTTGACTATAAGAGCACTATTTTCTTTGTCCCAATAGGACAAAATTTTAACGTTTTATTAACTAACTAAAGAGCTAATTCGATAAGTTATGCCAATTGAGCGTTTTTAAAAAAAAAGAAACAGAAAAATATATGTACCCTTCGTCGTTTCTTTTCAATACAAAATAAACGGTAAATCTTTTTCAAAGCTACAGTAAAAATTAATACTACTGGCGAAGGGTCAAAGGTACGTTGGGCAAGAGTTCAAATCGTGTCATTTGCTGTCCCTAGTGTATACGTTCGATTTGCTTCGTCCTTGTTGGTAATGTCCTATATCCTTTAGATCTCTTGCTGGTGAAAAATATCGACGCCACAGAATTGAAAGATGTCTTTTCGGGTTATAGAGAACTTTACGATGTGCCAGATCATCATGGTCATTCGTTTCTTTTTTAGATTCGTCAAGGTTAACCAACTAGGCCGTGCATTTTATCATACGTAGACGCGAGATGTAAATGTAGGAAAGTTGAAAAAGCGAGCACGTATTTGAAATATCAGCTTTTTTGAGCTCTTACGGCGAGCTCGTTCCACTGAAAAATTTGCATGCAGTTACGAACGTTTAAATAAACATATCCATCATTTATTAAAACGGATGTTTGAAGTAATAGAAAAATATCCTTATATTTGAACAGCGTACTTTGGCAAACATGAACATTGTTTGTTGATCGATTATTTTAAATATTTTATCGGCAAGTATCAGTGGAAATAAAAGCATTAATATTTAACAAACTTTTGTAAAATTTATTTTAGCATTATTAGTTATTGAAAGCTTTAAAAATAAATTAAAAATATAAAAAATATTAACAAAAAAGATTAAATAATAATCATTTCATCATTTTATTTATCACATTGTCAAACAGATAATCTAACCCCCCCCCCCCCCCAAAAAAAATAAATAAATAAAATCCGTAATAGTTCAAAAAATAATTTAATTGTATCCCTCTTGTATTATAATTAATGAACAAAACAATCTCTATTAAATTGTAATATATACTATTCAAATATATTGTTTCTTGATATATCAAATTGTAAAAAATAGTAGTTATTTAAAATAAATTCAAGGTTTATTGCGAAACATAATTAAGAAGTACTTTTAAGCCCGTTAAATCAAAATTAATAAACATATCTTTCAAACTCGATTAATTTCAAAAAACATAAGTTCGGCAATTTTTCAAAGCTGCCGCATTAAAACAAACACGCAAACCAATATCCCCGCGCCGTTCGAAGTTTTTATTCATACAGTCGCATGTTAGCGGCAAGTCAATACGGGCCGTTTACGCTCTTAATACGCCCGTTTCATTATTCCACGCGCTCGTGCCAGCAAAACGAAAACGAAAGGCTCTGATTAAAAGCAAAGCTTGCACTATTCGAAAAACAATGAAACTTAAAAGTTCCGCGCGGCTCGCATAATGAGCAGGAGGAGGTGGGGGGCGCATGCAATGAAGCGATCCGTGCCATTAACATAGACCTTGCCCCCAGCGAAAAGCGGCTCCTGTCCCTCTCCTATCGTGCATGCATGCACGCGCCCGGAACGTCGCGCAATCACAAAAACTAGATCGCAATTGCCGCCAGTCACGCTAGTCGCCGCAAAAGAGCTTCTCGAGCCGGGTAATCGCGGGAGAGTACAACTGAGGCCCCGCTCGATTCCGGGCATCGACATGTAGGATCGTGACGCGCGAGGAGATCGAGAAAGGCTGGGAGAAGGAGGGTGGGAGGAGAGAGAGAGTTATTACGACTCTTGACTTTTATTGGAGCAAATCTGACTGACGAGATAGGAGGATAATGAAGATTCAAAGAGACGGAAGGGGGGGGGGGAGAAATAAATAAAAGGGTATTACGGCAGTGGGGAAAGAGGATTTCACGCTTCGGGCTCGAGAAGTAAGCGGCTCGGGTGCGACGCGAGTGGCGACTATGATAATCGATAAATATCGAATGATGGCGGAGCAGTGTTGAGAAGGACTCTTGAAAAGATGCATGTAGTACTTTAAGGCTCGTTCACATTAAGTGGGAGCTACTTGAAGCAAAGTTAATTAGCGATTTTGTCGCAGTAATTTAAGTGAACTTACAAGAACGTAACGTAGGGTATCTTAAGACAATCGCATTCCTCTGAACAAATTAATAGTATTACAAATAGAATAGTTCATAAATAAAATATAATTCGGTATTATTTAAACATTTTTTTTCTTTATTGGTAGTTATTATTCTGTGGGTGTGTGCGCGCGTGCGTGTGTGTGTATTGGTGAGTCATTGTGCGTTAGAGTGACGGTGTATTAGTTAACAAAATTTGAATAGCTTATATATAGAAAAAAAAAAATAAAAAAATTGTTTATGGACCTTTATTATTATTTTATAATAATAAATGTGTACGTGTTTGTGGATGTGTGTTTGTGTATATGAAAGTGTGTGATGAAAAGACATCTACTATATCTATAATTGAGAGAACCATTAAACTTAATATTTTTAAGTAATTGATTTTATTTTATATAGCACATTATTCCCCAGAAAAATTTTTCTATATTATAAAACCATATGAAAGAGAAATTTTCTAATATACTTTTTGAAATCGTAAAAGAACTATCTACGAAAGTCAATATGCTCCATATCGAAAAACATGAAAAAAATCAGCCAAATAACTCAAAGAAATAGTAAAAACTTAGTCTCAATTTTGTATCTCCCTAACTTAAAAAAAGTATATTTTCACTCTTTTATAAAATAAAAAAGTTTTTATGGGCCATCAAAGACGAATGCTCACGGGTATAGGAGAAATCCGCCCCTGAGGTAGAGCTTTCAAAAGTAGTGCAGTCGCGTAAAGCGCAAAGGGATTTTTTTATTAAAAAAATCCATCACGCGACCCTGCCCCGCCAAAATTGAAAAAAAGGAAAGAAATCACTTCGCTCGTGGCGACTAAATGTATAACTATATCAGGCCGCGAAACATAAATATACCAAACACGAACGTTTTATGACATAATTTAATATAAATATAGGTACTAAAAGTGTCATACAATTTCAGTACAACGCGCCGCGAGAGAAAAGATCGATAATAATTCCCGTTGCTGAAACGTGTATATTTTCCGCCTGAGCGATCTCGCCCATTAACTACTTTCAGCTTCCGGGAACGCAGTTGGACAATAAATGTAAACGGGTTAAAATGAATTGAAAGCTTTTTCCACCCTGCGTTCGCTAAACACTTTTTCACACCGATCATTTTTGTATCACGGAGCCGAGCTCGCGCTATTTTTTCCTGATACAGTAATATTTGTTCAAGCTTTGCTTGTCTTTTCATCGAGTGGCTCAATTATTTCAGCAGCGATTCAATGTTTTATCTCGTCCAAAATGAGATTCACGTCTGAGAGTCAAAATGATTAAAATCAAAGACGAAACACGTCGCGCGCGTGAAACACTTTTGACGTTTTCAGTGAAGGGCGCAATTAGCCTAGGGCATTTTGTCTTTAATTTGTTCCGGCTTATCGCGCTCGTAAAGCGGCAGCGGGGCTACCTATACTAGAAAGCGACGAGCTCTTTTCGGATGGAAGCGAAATTCGAAAAGCAATCTAAGTAATTAACACTTTCAATCTAAAAATTTTTAACTTTCAGATGGGATTCAATAAAATGAATTTTACATTCTTCCGACTTTTTCCAAACGTACGTCAGTTTTGAAAATGGAATAATGTCTATCATACAATTTTATTTTCTTGGTTTTATTTCAATTATTATTTTTCAAAGATGAATATTATACCAGAATAATATAAAAAAATATAAATAAATGCAATTATAAAGATAATAAATTTTTAATTTTATTAAAAAATAACAACGGTACAACAAATCAGGTCTTTTTTAAATTATGACTGAAAAAGCTCTTTCAATTATTTCAGACAGATTTAATAAATAATTTTACGTGAAAATATTAAAAATTCATAAAGGCTTGTACATATCGATAGCATAAATTATTCTTACATATTTAAATACTTCCCGGCCTTCTTTTTTTCAAACGTCAAATTCTCCGCAAAATATTCATTTTAAATAAAATTACCAAGCATTAACGCGAACATTCATGAAACATAATTCAATTTTTAACCCTTACAAAGAATTCCAATAACTCCAAAATCTCCACAGCATCCCGCACTAGCGCAAATAAAAATTCGCCAGCAAATATCCACCAAAATCCGATCGCCTCGCACTTCCCGGGGTCGGCGAGCTATCCTCGCTCAAAGAAAAAGAAGGAGCAAAGACGCGCGTGCACCTGGGCAAGAGAGCAAACAAGAAAGCCAGCGCGAAAGGAGTCAGGATAAAAATCAAGGTCCGGGAGAAGAGATACTCTCGGGCGGGTATCCGGAGTTCCGGGACTGAGAAATCGGGATTACAGGCCGGGGTGTCGCGTCTCTCTGGAGAATAGAGAGCTGGCCGCGGGCTACGGGAGGGAAACGGAGCCGTGTAGTTTAAGCGTTTCCACTGCTTCCGCCGTGGGGACGATCAGAGCATCGCGACGTGCGATGAGCGAGCTGACTCGGCCGATGCAGTTTCGACGAAGCCCTGAATTATTTGTTAGCGCTCGGCGAGAGAGATAGGACGAGGGAAAGAGCAGGAGAGGGAGAGAGAGAGAGAAAAGCAGAGAGAGAACTCGGCTAGTACGTGATTTTGTGGCTCGAGTCGAATGCAGTTCGATCGCACTGTAATTTTTGCAGAGACTGACAATGTAGGATTTGCAAAAGCTATGTTGTGCAAAATTAAAAAGAAATCAAATCATAATTTTTTTTAAATAAGAGAGAAATTTAGATTATCATTGACTTTAGAAAGGACTGAATAAGTTTTGAAATTAAGTATTTAGGAAAAATGTCATACCACTATCTTGTCCCATTCGTCTGAACATACCCGGCTGTTTCCACTTACATGTGCTTATTAAAGGGTAATCGTTTTTTATTAGATAATTCAACATGAACAATTTATTTCTGCATGAATAAAATGATTTCTCTTTATAGAGAATAAATATTTTTTGATGATTCTGATATTATATAAGTGAATTTGACATATACACTTTCGAGATTCTTTGAGCGTTTGCAATAAATGTTAGTATACGATCCTATAGTAGAATACTTATTATCTGATATACAAATATTGCAAAATTAAAATCTTGCTTGATATATATAAATATATAAATATTAATATAAATATTATTTGACAGAAGCCGTGGCAAATGCTTAATAATTTTTTTTTTGAATGTGTAATTTTATTCAAAAATACAAAAATTTTTCATATTAATTATCAAGAAGTCAAATTTATCTGCAGGTGAATTCGTTCAACTGTATAATTAATAGTATTCTCTATAGAATAGATAATATAAAGTCTCTATTTGTTCACAAAACTTAATAGATGATTTATCTTTTATATTAACAAGCTAGATACATATTTTTCAAGTAAGAAACTTCTAGCTTTATATAAGGCACACAAAATGATCTTGCGACATAAAGTTTTTGGTAGTAGCTTATTAAATTATTATTTTTTCATATTATAATGTTTTCTATGTCACAATATTTTAGTAAACTGCTACAAAATTTTTATATTGCGTAAACCTTTAGTGTGTCATATACAATGTCGGAGTTGCCTTAACAGGCAGATGCCTGTTTATACTGCTCAAATATTTGTTTATTTATGAGCTACATTTACATATTTATAATAGCATTAGCTTTACAAAACAAAACCGCTGCCAATACTTTGGCACGTAGCTTCCTCAAGAACAATTTATTGTTCCTATATGTATGTTATATATTTTAAATATTAAATATATAGTTTA
>JAPYZB010002877.1:0-13711 GCA_030522745.1 Eupelmus kiefferi
ATTGATTTATTTGTAAGAAACTTATCTCAAAACCTTATTCGCAATAAAACTGCTAGTTAATGGTTGTGGATAATGTTGGTAATGCAGAGTAATGTGAACTAATATGTGAAAGACGGGGAGAGCAGAATGCAACAAACAAAATTTTTTTATGAGTAAGAGAAGCAATGAAATCAGGGTATACAACAGGGATTTGTTGTGTTTTTGTATGCGACATGTGACCTGTGTCCATCAACAGTCAGTCAGATCGAAAGGGTATTTACTGCTGCCAGCCACAAGAAGGTTTGGGATCACTTCACCAAGGCTCAACGAAAGAACATTGAAATGTGGAAGAAACAGTCTTCGGTATGTATTTGCTATTTCAGTGTCAATAGCAGTTCTAGGTGAAGTTGGTTTCCTTTTTTTTTATTTTCTCAAAAATTTTTTTAATGAAGTCACAACTACATACCATTACTGATTAGTGCTTTCAATTCAACATTTGTATAAAAACCATGAAAATTTCAAACTAGTAAGAATTTTTATTTGCTTTTCAATGAATTTTTCAATGATAAACATTTTTAAAAATATTTAATATTTACTAAATTTTTAACTGAATTTTTAAAGCATTATTGAATAGTAACAAATAAATAAACTTTTATTAGAATTTTATGATTATCATTGAAACATTGAATAAGATTTAAAAAGTGGAAAACTTTCGAAATCTGTTCCTCTTGATAAAAAAATCTCTGTCATGATGCCGAAAATTCCATTGCATTGTTAACCAGATCGTGAGGTAAGTGATGGTGGAAACTTAGAAATTAAATGAAAAGACTTATCCGTTAAAAAGTATGGTCAGACACGTGCTTACTTTCGCGAAAGTTGTCTTTTATTGGCAATTAAGTAGACAAATGAGGGGCAAAGGTAACAATGAATTTAGAAAGTTTTCAGCCAAATTGTGATGTTTTTGCGTTATCAGGTAGTAAAGTGAAAACTCGGAACAAATAACAAGAAACGCAATTTTCTCTATTTCCTGCATGTCTTTTATTTTTATCTTTCACAAAACATTTTCTTTGGCTTTTATTAAGACATTTTTACTTTTAAATCTGGATATTGGTGGATAGCGAGGTAAGATCTAAATTAGTATAAGGAAGAAAAAATCAGTTAAATTTGCTAACAAAATTTATTTGCTTATTATTTAATTTTAACACTCTTGCAATATAATGTTTTTGTTTATTTGAAATGAATTATAAAACAGTGAAAAAAAAGACTATTTTTTCATAATGCTCTAAGATTGAATTTTAACAGCAACAAGTAAAAGTCAATACCTTTGTTTGTATATCATAAAAAGCATGTTGGCAATTGTCAATTTTTTCATATTCTGTGAAAGCATATTTTAATAATTTTTTTCACAATAGGAAATCAAGGCAGTTCAATTAGAAGAAACCATTATAGAAGGAGAAGGAGAAATGGAAGTATCTGATTCAGAAGATGAACCTCAGCGTAAAAAAGCGCGAAATCAATCTTCAGGCAATGAAGATACTGAAAAGTTACAGACTCTCAAAGAGGAAAATGATAGTTTACGATGTCAATTAGAAGCTTATAAAAACGAGGTTACTACATTTTTTTTATTTAAATAAATATTTGAGTAAAAGCAACTTTTTTAATTGAAATCATTTTTTCTTGTATGTAATTTTAATTTTATGTTTCTAGGTGGATTTGTTAAAATCAGAAACAAAAGTAGAAATGGATGCTAAAGAAAAACAAATGAAAATGTTGCAACAAACTCTTAAAGGAATGCAGGAGCAATTGATGCAATCTAGAAAGCAACAAGCTCAGGATGACCAGAGAATTAGAGATCTGACAGTGAAATTAAATGCCTCTAAAAAAGATGAACCACAAGAAAGTGAAATTATTACATTAGACAAAGATGACGATGTTAATGAAGATCAACCTGCTCCCAAAGCTATTGTTACAACGTCTGGAACAATCCAAATTACGCAAAAAGATGCTAAACTTATAGGTATTTATAAGTACTTGTTAATTTATATTTCAATTTATCATGGAATTTTTGTAAATGAATATTTTTCTTCAAGGTTTAATCGCAACGTTTTTACACATTCATCCATTCGGCGCAAGTCTTGACTATGTTTATTATTATCTTCAAAAAATGGAACCAGGGCTCCGGCTCAATGAAGTAGAGACTTTAATGCAACGATTTCCTCAAGTATTTAAGCAGGAATTATCAGGCATTGGCGCAAATATGGAAAGGCGTTGGCAGTTTTCTGGATTTAATCTTTATCGAAGTCATTGAACATATTTTATCCAATTTGTTAATTGTTATTTTCTATACAAAGCTTTGTGATCAATTTGGCTTTGTAATTGTACTAAAAAAATCGTCTTAGAATTTTGTCTAACGCATTTGTTATTTGTCGAATTATTATTTTTTTGTTATAAAATTTTGTTTATTTTTTTCTTTATACCTCTACGCCGAGCTGTAAGTAAAGCAAAGCTTTTATAGTTTTTATTAAAAAAATATTTATTTTTTTTTGTACAAGACTTGTAGCTAATTTTATTTATAATCTTCATGCCTTACAGCTTCTGATGTTTTCGATTTAAGCCATTCAATCCACTCATCATTTACTTCTTTTTCCAAAGTCACTTCGTTAAAAACATCACATCTTGAAATCTAAAAAACAAACAGTTCTTGTGAAATAATTTTGACTATTAATTGAATTTATTGTTATAAATGCTCAGAAGAATTATTACCTCTTTAAAACCTAATTTATTAAACATATTTATACTTTTTTCATTATCTATAGAAATTTTAGCTGAGTATTTTTCTAGATTTAATTTTTCAATACCTAAAAAATATTTAAATTTTAAAAATTAGATAAATAAAATTTATAAATCTTCAATGAATTAAGATATTCTTATTTTAAGGATAAATCATGTATTCATTTAACAATTCTTTAAAAATAATTCAAGTATTTACCGTATCTCAGCATAAGAATCACAGCTTCCCAACCATAACCTTTTCCTCTGTCTGATTTATCGGCTATCATAATTTCAATTTCTGCAGACTTTTTATCATCAGGGTCATTAAGGAATAAATTAGTATCACCTACCATTGCATCTGCAATATAATTTTTAATAAATATTTTGCTTTTCATTATTTTAATTGTGTATAATACTAAAATTAAAAAAACAATTATTTTATACCTATTTCATTAGAAGATTTTTCAAACAATGATTTGTTTAAAATTATAAACGTACATTCTGCAATAATAAGTGACAATTTTAGTATATTTATTGAAGAATTTTAAATAAAATATTGTTTACTGAAACTTAACTGTCTTCATCTTCGAACCAACTTTTTTGCATTTTATATTCTTCATTTAAAGTCAATGGTTCAGATGCAGTAAGATGCTGCAATTCTTCTGATTTCATCCATTCATGATATCTACAGAGATAATTTTTTTTATAAATTATATTAACTTTATTGTTCTAATCTATTAATTACACAAAATAAACTAACCTCAAAACATGATTTTTTTTATAAGGGATAAGAATTACATTTTTCCCAAGAATTTGCGTTGATTGATTTATTTTCATTGTTTAAAAATATTTTAAATTTTGAAAAAAGTTTCTATTACAAAATAATAATAAAATTTTTACTACACACCATTACAGCCATGAATGATTACATTGTCACACCTTAAGTGTACAGAGTACAATCGAACACTGATTATTAATATTCAATATTTATTCTCTTTTGTTCAATCAATCGAATACTTATTAGAAATATTCAATATATATTCTCTTTTGTTTTGTAGGTGCTTAAATACATAAAAATGAATTTTTCCATGTAAAAATAAAAAAAATTTATTATAAATAATTTTCTTAATCAAATTATAAAAGTACAAAATCAATATTATACACAATTGCTCATAAAATCATAAAAAAAATCACTTCTTTTTCATCATCTTATAATAATAAGGAGAATACAATGGTTCCATAGGCCGTTCATTTAATAATGTCTTTTTATGTTTACCACTATAAGAATCATTTTTAGCTGGACTTTCTTGATGAACAGAATCATTTGTAGTCGACGGAGAATCATAAAATGAGGCACTGTCACACATAGATGGTTCTGTTGCACTTTCAGAGTCTTTGACAATTGAATTAGAATTATTTACTGACAGTGACTCCAATTGGCTATTTAAAACTGAAAGATCTTGCTCCAAAGGATCTTCTACGTAACCATTATCTGCGAATAGTATTTTCATATCATTAACTTCTTCTTTCAAAGTTTTGATTGCTTTTGTCGTTTCTTCGAGGGTCTGTACATGGGTTTCCCTCAAGTTGTTCACTGCCACTTTGTTTTCTTCTAAGCTTTCCTAAAAAGTGTGCCATTAAAGTTAAAATAGATTTATTAAATTCGGTAAAAAGGTAAACGAAAGATATACTATAAACTACCTTGAGAGCTTTCAATTCATTTCTCAAGTTTTCAACGAATTTTTTAGCTATGGCCTGATCCTCCTCATTGTTTTTGCAGAGGAGCAGATGAGGCATTTTCCATGTTTCCTGTAACCTGGCTATCCCTTGATCCAAATTAGCGCCGACCGTTCGAATACTTTCAAAATAGTTTTCAGCCATCTCGCTGAAAAACTGCTTGCTCTGTGCTAGCGTCGGGCCGCTTTTTGTTTACGTTAGCAGGCGTTTTTATTGTTTTCTGTTCAAAATGCATCGACTGACAACAACAACAACAACGCCAGAGCAGGTGAAAAAACGCGAGGAGCCAAAATTCTCCAGAGTCTCGGCGGAATTCCCTAGAGTCATATGTTCCTAGTGACATTCCTGTTGTGTCGCCTCATTATATACTGCACATCTGTGGTATAGTCTTTCATTGTTTATCAATTCACGTGATTTCTTTTCACCAATAAAATGATTAAGTGCGCAGGCACACATATACTTTTACAAATTCGCTTTAGTTCGATCTAGTCTGCTGGAGCAGTCCGATGGATATTCGTAACCTGGATATTCCGGAGCTGTTTTTCGTTGCGTCTGACGCATATGTAAGTGTGTAAACATGCCCGTCGTAAATATCGTCTTGAGAAGGAATACGTTCTTGGCAAGGTTACGGTGTGATTTAACATTTTTTGCTTTTCCAGACGGCTGAATGTAAGGAACAAAGGGAAATCTCCTGTGGAAGCAGGAAATCCAACCAAAGCAGCGCGGGCTAGGAGGTCGTTTTTTTCTTTTACCACTAATATTAGGCAGCTCTCTTTGTTTTTTTGCTCGACTGTTAGAGATTTCTTATAATGGCACAAGAGGAGGCAAAAACCGGACAGCCAAACAGAATGGGTAATGTCCTTCGCAGTAGCTCTTGGAGCGAGGCACCCGAAAGTGGAGAAGAAGATGAAAGTACTTTGTTGAATACTAATTCTCGTGTGAAACCAAGGTAATTATTGATCTAAAAATTAATCTATGCTATATGTAGGTCAAAGTTAATCATGTAAATGACATGACATTTTTTTCAGGGAAATGCAAGAGGGACCATTTGAACAAAACAACATGTGCCATACTACGAGATATATGGAGGATAAGATGCGAAGGAGGTTACGATTCTTTTTTATGAATCCTATTGAAAAGTGGCAAGCAAAGAGAAGATTTCCATACAAGTTTGTTGTACAAGTTGTGAAAATAGTTTTAGTAACAATACAACTTTGTCTGTTTGCTCATAACAACTACATGCACGTCAATTACACCTGGGATAACAAAATTGCATTTTCACATCTGTTTCTGAAAGGCTGGGATGCAACTCAAGAAGTACGTAAACTTAGCACACATTGTTTTATTTCATATATTTATAATATAAAATATATCTATAATATAAAAGGTATTTATCTTTCATATTTATCAAAGATAAGAAAATCTTTGTCTAAATGATGAGCAATTGATATCTTGTAAATAAGAAAGATAAAAAGATATCTACACTAAATTCTGTAGTAAGAATAGTTTTACTTATTTCATTTGATCTACTTATTAAATGTTCTAATTTAATTAAAATTTTTCAAAATATTTGATCTACGTTTTACTTATTTAAAACTGTTTATAAAAGATATTTTTAATTGTTAACAAATATTGCCTAATTTGATTTAATTTCAAAACACATAAAATGTAAGCAAAATTATTTTAATTAATAAAAATTTAATTTTAGGTACCAGCATATCCACCTGCCACAGGCCCTCTTGCCCTTTATAAACAAGATGAATTTTATGAAACAGTAGATTACGCTTTAACTGGTTACTATAATCTAAGTAATGCAATTGGATCATACTTTTACACTGCCGAAGATAATTCTGTGGGATTGGTTGTATTATGCCTATACCATTATGAAGAAGGAATCATTTTTGGCTTCAATGAAAGTTATATATTCAATAATAAAATAGTCAAAACTTGCATAAACATTACAAAACAAGAGGAACAGTCTTCCACGTCGAGAAATCTTCTGCACCAGAATAACATTCACGTAAATTTTTCGGCTCTCGTTAAAGCAGAGTTAAAGTTTGCTGTAAAAACTGTCAATCTAAAAGCCGCCGGTCCAATAACACCTCCAGACTGCTACAAATTCAAAATAAAAATTCTCTTCGACAACAAAGACTTTGACGGTCAAATGCTGCTGTCGTTAGACACGGAACCAATGAGATTAATCTGCAAAGGCGACACTCAATACATCACCGACAACCAGATAGAATCCGCTTTGCGAACGATGCTCAACCTTACTGTGATATTCATCTGCAGTGTTTCTCTGGGCCTATGCTCGCGTGCAATCTACCGTGCGCAGCTACTAAAATACGAGACGATGAACTTTTTCAACAGGGTCTACGGTCGGCCTCTCAGCCTCGAGGGTAGACTTGAGTTCCTCAACCTCTGGTACGTTATGATAATCATCAACGATCTGCTCATCATCATGGGCTCGGCCATCAAGCAGCAGATCGAGCGCAAGCAATACGGCAGCGACCACTGGAACATCTGCAGCATATTCCTGGGCACAGGCAACCTGCTGGTCTGGTTCGGTGTGCTCCGATACCTCGGCTTCTTCAAAACCTACAACGTCGTCATCCTGACACTGAAGAAGGCTGCTCCCAAGGTCGCTCGTTTCCTCATCTGCGCGATCCTCATCTACGCTGGATTCACCTTCTGCGGCTGGCTCGTCCTGGGACCGTACCACATGAAGTTCAGATCCCTGGCAACGACGTCCGAGTGCCTGTTCGCCCTGATCAACGGTGACGACATGTTCGCCACCTTCTCGATCACGTCGTTCAAATCACCGCTACTCTGGTGGTACTCGCGCATCTACCTCTACTCCTTCATCTCCCTCTACATCTACGTGGTGCTCAGTCTCTTCATCTCGGTGATCATGGACGCCTACGACACGATCAAGCTGTACTACAGGGACGGCTTCCCGAAGACGGACCTGCAGAGCTTCGTGTCCGTCTGCACCGACGAGGCGTCGAGCGGCGTCTACAGGGACGACATGGACGACGACGCGATTTTCGGTGACTTTCTCGCCAGAGTCTGCTGCTGCAGGCGCAGAAAGCGCACCTTTAATCCGCTCGTCACCAGCAGCAGTAGCGTCAGCTCGAACGTGGATTCAGCCCAGGTTTGCCCAGGCGCGATATGCATTTGATGCATGTAGAACTTACGATCACGATTGGGCCCAAGATTACGATCCCGCGCTCGGGAGGCTGTCGTCTACGTTTAAGCCTTACTATGGCTCGATGGACGAGCGCGAGCACGCCTCCTTCGTTTAATGATTTGAGATTCGAGACGCGTTACGTTGGAGAGACGAGAGGGAATTTGAAAAAAGCTGTTCAGTTTTATTAAACTGAGTTGGGTAATCCGCGGTTTTAATGTTTAAGTGGTATGAATTTTTTTTATAAATTATTTTTGTTTTATGCAAATAATTTTTATAATGAGTAACTAAAATATTTAGAAGCTTGCCTTTACGTGACAAGTAAATGTATAGGAAACATTTTTATATTCGTGACTTTGATCATTTCTTTTGAAAATTCATTTTTGGTACAGTAACAGTTTTTTATCCGTATACAACAAAAGATCTTGATATTAAGAAATTTTATTTAATTTCGAGGTAGCGATTGTAATTACTTTTAAACGTTTAAAAGTAATTACAGAGATAGAACATTAAAAAAATTTTTTGATAATAAATATAAACATAATTCTGTTACAGTCAGCTTGAAAAGTAAAAAAATTATTTAGAATTATACAATAATTTCTTTCCATAATTTTAAAAGATCGTTGTTTTGAAATAATAGTTTTTTAAATGTATTCTTGTGAGTAGACACAAGAAAACCGCTTGATAAACTTATTTGCATAATTTAAAAACTCGTTAACGTTCTACATATCTTTGATATTTTACGAAAATAAATATTTTTTGCTTAAAATGTAAAACGGAATAAGCTTGTTTTCAAATTTGCTTTCGTTTATCAAAGTGTATAGTGCGGTTTATAAGATAAAATGATCTCGCGAGACTGATGACGGTGTTGGAAGTTTTCGATTACTTTGGGGAATTTCGGAGTGGTAAGCGATAGCTTTTTAAACTTTAAGAAAGATCGGGTTTTTAGCAATTCTTCAGCATTATTGAGACTTTAAATTGTGCTGTATAGTAGAAAAAAACTCGTATTAAATAAATAATTTATATTCATATTTATGAAATATATGTATAAATAATATTTATAAAAAACAGTAAAAACATATGCAATATGTTTCGTTCATATAAGTGAACGTATATAAAATAGATTAGTAATCGATTTTACTGTACAGCACGATTTAAAATAAAATAAAAACATGACTCATTCCCGTTTATCGAAATTTCGTTTAAAAGAACAAACTGGTCGCCTTGTATTTCATTAACGAAATTACGTCAAAATCTAAATTAACATTGGTATTTACAAAGCGAAACAAGATTCGCCTATTTACGTTTACACGGCTTAACTGTAGTTAGCTTTCCCGCTCAGAAATTAGATACAAATCCCGTGTACTTTGGACAAACTCTGGGGACTGGTCTTTCCGTGCAGAAGGAATTGGCCAAACTAAACAGTTCCGTCAAAGCAAGCGAAGACGTCCGACACTGGATCGAATAGTTTTATTAATTTTTAATAAAATACGAAGTATTAAGCGTGAAGCCTTCCAGTTTTTTAGTCAATTAAATCGTAGACAGCTCGATGAAAATTTTTTCGATCTTTGTCTTCCGCAAAAGGGAGGGGGGCAAAGTAAGTTCGGATAAAAAGTTCGGCCAGTGAGCTTTCGTTGCGACTTGTTTTTTATTAGAGGAAAAGATTTTTTATAATTGCACCACGATCGTAATTCGCACAAATTCGTGATTGTAAGAGAAGCCCTATATATAAACTATTGTAAATTGAGTAGCAGCTTGGGGAGTATGTATAATCAATGTTCTGCAAAGCATTAATGCATACTCTTTTGTATAGTATTTTAACAACCAAATTATAAAGTAAACTCGACGTAACAATATATGTAAGAGTTTTTTCAGTGTATAAAAATTTATAAGGAAAAAGCCAAATTAATATGTATATATTATAATTATAGAGGTGTACCTGCATACCGTTTAATATTTTTAAAATACTCGAGGCGATTTACAAAACAAATAAGAAATGTATATAAGTGATATCTGAAAGTTTTTTAATATATTATTAAATACATAAATTGAGTTTAAAAATTGTTATATAGTTGACGAAATATTTTATATAATTAGTATTTATTAATTTCGTAAGCCAAATAAACTCTGCTTACAATTTAGAAGATAATTGTTTTATGTATTGTTATATCTATTTAAATTTATTGCTTTTCGGATATCGCTCTTGTATCGGATCAGATAAATACTCAATTTCACTTTAGCCTATAGGAAAAATTTTCAATGAAGTAGATAAGATATATAAATGAAAGACATAAAGTTTCATGCCTGATGATTATCAATAAAACTATTTATTATTTCTACTTTTTTTGACATGATATTATAGTTTCAAATATAAAAGATATTAAACATCACATCAGTGTTCCAAAAAATTTCTAAATAAGGAAAGTAACTTATTCGAATTATTTTATGTTATGTGGGTACACGCTCGCAGTATAATATAATATTTTAATAATATATAACTCGTATAAAATGTTGAAATCAGATTTGTATATCTATTTCCTTGCAATGACAATTATATTGATATTACCTAAGTTATTTACTAATAAAATTTTCACAAATAATTGAGTGTGAGTTTTTTCCCTACAATCTACGAAAATTTCTCTCCACAGATTTTTATATTAACTTTGGTTTCCTAGGGTAGAATATAACTTTAATTTAATATTAAAATAATTTTATTTATTATGATGTACTGTTATTTGTTTTTTTTCTCACGATATTGCACCAAATGTGTCTATCACACGATATATTTTCGCAAAATTAAACAGAATTTGAACAGTTTTTACACGATCCAATAGGCAATGTATTGGAAAAATAATATAGATACATGCGCACACAATCGCCATAAAAAGCGAGCCAAGTGCTTTAACGTAGTTTCATCATATCGCTGACCTCGTATCCTATCTCTATGAATGTCATGTGCAAGTGCATTACATACATATTCAATCGAGAGCTCATTTTTTTGGGCACGCCGAAATGGACATTTCAGATTCGAAAATAGTGCAATGTTGAGTTGGAAGAAAAAGTCGGAAATCGGCGCCTGCTGTGAGCGAATCCTAAAGCAAAAAATTGAATTCACGAGCAGAATAAAACTTAAAGCTAAGTTAAGTTTTAAGTCGACTTAGACGGTGTTATTTTGGCGATTGCACTTTTCGGAAGAAACGAAATTATAAAGTTTTGATTGTGAACGTTTTCTTCAAATCGGATGAGATTAAAGAACGGCGGACTATATATTTGCTTATATATATATATGTGGAATACATCGATGAAAGCCGATGCATTATCTTTCACGGAATTGTAAGATCGTGAAATACGAGCTAGCTCTTACGTCAATGAAGATATGTGGTTAAGCCAACGTTAAAAATAAGCGTTTTAGATTTTCGAAGCGGGAAACTCAAATAAGTCAAACTGCAGCACTTTGATTTTCTGAGATTTATTGAAATTGACAAACTTAAAATTTACTGAATTTATTGCATGATAATAAACTAAATAGCTGGTTTTGGAGCAGTGATGCTTTCGAGACGGCTGCCGGACGTTAACTAAATTCAAAACGCGCTCACCTAGACGAGAAAGGTCGCGAAACTAACAATCGGTGTGTTCGCACACATACAAAAGGTTTGTTTTCCTAAGGAAAGTTCTAGAAACTTCTAACGTACAAAAATTATCCGGCGCGACCAATATGATTTGAAAGGTTTAAAAATTAATCATTTTTTTTTACACGTGGTTTATTTTTATGGTCTTGATTTTAATTGTTTTTTTTAGTATAAAAATACATTGCAGGATTTAAAATAGACTTTCTATAATTAAAAAATACTCAAATTAATGGATGATTGAATTTTTAACAAAGTTTAATATTAATAAAACGTGCTAGATATAATAAATAGAATATACGCGTAAGCAGTTTTAATCAATATTGTATAGAAAAAATACATTTTTAACAGCACTATTTATAAAAAATTGTTTAACGCTAAACGAGTTTGATCAAAAAATGATGTTAACGAATTTATTTTATGCTGGTAGATTTAATTTTTTATATGACGTTATAGTATGAAACGCGAGATATATGAGAAAAAAAAAATATTCATTAATTTAAAACACAAATTCATATTTTTGCAGCTTTCCACAAGCGAGTAACACAGGGCACAACGACTGAATGAATAAACTTCTAAAAAAATGCTATGTTTTTTCGGATAACACATTTTCGATAAAATGGAATATTTAAAAGTTGGTTTAGTTTATGTGCTTTATAGGGCAGCTATATAAATCGATTAGAAAAAATCGTTGCAAGTATAAGGATTAAGAGTTCTGCAAATTTGTCCACACAATCATATGAACATAACTTTAAGATTTACTTTTTGCTCTTGCCGGGAAACTAAGATGACGTGCGAGTTATACTAAATATTCGGGAGGTGAATGAGGAATGGATTAATCCTTTTCTTCGATTTTCATTCTTCATTTCATAAAGTTATAATAGTTATAATAACATTAAGAAATCAACAAATATTAATTATTTTTCAAAGCATACTATATTTTAATTCTCTTCTTTAATTCAATTATTTAGTATGAACTGTTTAATATACAACTATATAGCCAAGACTGCATAAAACAATTTTAATATGAATATATAAAAGCAATCAGATTTACCAGAAAAGCTTGGGAAATGATTGTTAATAAATGAACTTAGTCATTTATATTTAGCCTCAGTGCGATATCTATATTAAATATTAACATTCCAGTAACTATGAATTTTAAATTAAATAGAAATCCTCAAGTCCCCCCAGAAATGATGTAAATGGTATGTATTTGAAAAAAATGAACAGTTATTTTGGGAAGTCACAGATATATAAAAGAGATCTGGTATAATCCGACTATATTTCAGTTTGAAATGCAGCTGATGCACGATTTTGCGATAAATGTAATTAATGATTTTTGCAAAAGCATAAATAATCTTCAGTAAAGATGTGGTGTGTGAAACATCAAACATTTTATAAATATGCTTTAAAAACCAGCAGAAGTTGAAAAAAGTAATTTTATATTTTTTAAAATATTTTTCCAGATTCATTACGGTGTTACTTACACATAATTTATATTTTATTTTAAATATACATTTTCAATTTATATTTTAATTTAAGTTTTTCTTTTTATTTGTAGACAAATTCTCAATTTTTTAAAACAGAAAAATGAACGAATACAGACACGAATTGAAATGTATCGATAGCCTTGTTTTTTTCTCACAGTTGCCATTAAAAACAGTTTATGTATAACTTACAGATTATGAATCAGCATCTTTGTTCCTAATTATCAAAACATCAGTTTACAATCGGTAAACATTACAAGGGATATTGGAGCAATATTGAGCTGGGGCAAATTTGTATAAAGCAAATAACTTAAAATTTAAAGAGTTTTCCCAAGCTGTCGAAAGGGTAAATGTTATTATTGTAGATGAATAATTCTCGCTTATATGCAAATTTTTATGTTATGTGTTTTATTGTCGGACATCGTCTATTGAGCCTATTTTCTAATTTTTAAATAAGCCAATAAAATTTGTAAACTCACAATTTATTTGTAGAACGGTTGCATGCTTTAAAGTGTGTAGTAACGAATATTTTGTTTCGTTTCACGCTTCTGGACACTTCCCGAAATGAATTTTTAGTGTAGCGTAGAATTTTTAATAATTATCAGTTAAATTCTTTTATATCCTTAGACTTATCTGACATTTTCTAGACCAATTCGTACAATATAAAAATTTTAATTTCAGTTAGTTAAAAATAGTTCAGACGCAAAAAAAAATCAGGCTAAATCGTCTAGAAACAATATGCAAAGCCTTGCAAGAACATAAAATCTCAAAAAATTCAAGATGAAATGTAACCTTTTAGTATAACATGAAACCATCACCACATTTTATATGAAAAACTGTAAGAAGAATGAAAATATAAATAAAAATCTTTAAAGTAGAAAAATATAAGGCTGAATACAAGGACTTCAAGAAATAAAAAAAAA
>JAPYZB010002878.1:0-11199 GCA_030522745.1 Eupelmus kiefferi
CCACAACAAAAATCTCACCTCTAAACCCCCTCAGTCAAAGCCCACGAAGCCAGCCATTCATCCTCAGATCAAACAAGCCATTATTAGCCATCCATCCCACACACATACAGAGCCTGATCTCAAAGGGCAAAACAGCAAAGACAGAGGCCGACAAACAAACGTCGTTGCGCAAATAAAGCAAGTCTCTCGAAAATTCCATTTGCAATTCAATGCCCAGATATATCGCGCTGCTCCCGACGTGTCTACAGCACCGTTAGAGAACTGGTTGACGGCTCAATTCGCTCTCTCGGCGTGCTGTACATGATCCGCTGAAGGCCGCGCACGCGCGAACCCGAGCACGTATATATACACGTCTCTTTCTCTGCGTGTCGGCCCTACGCGGGAATTATAGAATAATAAGCCGGCTACTCGCTTCACCTCGTTACGCTCGTGATGGAGAGGAGGAAAAAAAATTTTTAAGGTCGGATGAGCGGCTTTGATGAAGGTGGCGTGCTGGTTTTTCAAGGGGGGATTGAGTGGGAGAGAGACACGACGTGGGTGGATATGGTTTTTTTAAGCGGGGGCTGAATGGAAATTGTGTCTGATGTGGTTGTTTGAGGAAAAAATTAATGAATGTTCTTATTAGCATAGTCAATGGTATTCCGGGTTTTGTTGATAAGAAAGCTGGATACGGGGTGCGCGGTAGAAAATCGAATTCATGACAAAATGAATGGAATTGGCCGGGCGCATTTGCATGCGGAATAGAGGTTATGTAAGTGGTTATAGGCTTAATAATTGAATCAGTCCGTATTAGGATTAACAATGAGAAAAATTTATGATTTATTAGGTATACGCTGGTACTATAAGGAAAGCGAGCTAGACAGGAAGAAGAAATACGATGTCTTGCACAATCGAAACTGTTACTACTTACGGAAATCGCTTGATCCGCTTTATCAAGTTCAAAATCTGATACGGATTGTTATGTAAACTATCAAGCTGATCGTAATAGTTGTCTTTTTCAAGGCGCTACTTATCTGGCCAAACGATTCAAGGTCCAAAATTATTAAAAACATTTGCATACGCAAACTGACAATTTAATTTAAACAAACCTCATATAAACGTCGTCCTTCTTTGTAACTGAAGTACCGTTCTTGAAAAATTTAAATTAAACCGTCAGTACTCGCAAACATCCGCGAGTGTCTGAAAACCTTGACAAAGGTCACTCTTCCCCTCATTTTCACGCGTCTCACATACCCAACCATCTAACCGCCAAAATGAAAACACCACAATTCCAACGAACATCAAACCTAACCTCAAAACCACGTCTCTTGTCGCGAACAATCACCTCAGCCGTTCCCTCTAAATCAAAAGCGCGACAATCAAAGGGGCGCCAACGTTCCAAATAGCCCTTCCAATCCCCTCTCCCCCAGTCACAACAAAAGCTCAGCCACGCGCGCAAACAAAGAAACGACGCGTCTGGAGAGGAGGGGGGGGGGGGGTTGCGCGATATAGCCGCTAAACAACAACACGGGTGTAATACGTGTAAGTATATACGCGGAGGCGAATAAGAAAGAGAGAGAGAGAGAGAGGAAAAGTAGGCCAGTCGTCGCGTCGGGTCCGCGCGGGATCGGATTAGAGATCCGAGAGAGCGAGAGAGGCCTTCGCCCGTTCCCGGATGTTGACCGCGCCGCGGAGACTGGCCAGGCTCTGCGCTCGGACATTGCCGGCTTGTGTATACACGCGCGCGGGCTTGCGAAATGCGTCGGTGAGTTTTTGCTGGTGTAGGGGTTTGTTGAGGTGGGACCGGATGTGTGGGTGTTGTAAGGGGTTTGTGGGGGGTGGACGGGTTTTGACAGTTTAAGGGTTGACATCGTTTGTTTGCTTATTTTGAGGAGTTTGACTGCTGGAGGAGAAAGAGAAAGACCAAGAAGCAACACCCTAGCAGGAAAAGAAAAATCGTCAAATTATGCATCCTTAATTTTTTTCTTAATTTTTTATAGGACTGTCAACAGATGATCAAGAAGTTTTGTGTTTACTATTTTAAGAACATTCTTGTCATTCATTCGAAATAAAAAATGTATTATCACGCTCTTTATCTTATAAAATTATAATACTTAATTTATTAAATAATACTAAAAATCAACTACGTAACGACAAAGTAATTTTATTTCAAGATTTCTCAATATTCAAAAAAATTTATTTCCAAATCATTATACGAAATCCTTCTCAATACCACATGCATCAAAGAACAAACCCATCAGCATTCCACCGCTCTTAAAACCGTACAAAAAAAGAACCCGATCCAAACCTCACGGCAAAACCATCTCAATCCCAGCCAATCATTCAATTCCCCCCATAACCATAAAACTCCCGCACCAATCCCATTACCCCCAACCCAGCCAGCTCACTTACCACCTTAAAGAACCACCTCTGGCCCACTGATACACATCCCAGCCCCATAAAAAGAGCCGAGCAATAAACTCATCCGCGCGGACAACAATACAACCGTGAGTCCATGAATCAAGCAGAGCCGCGTCCGTTGAGCAAGCTTTTATACACGCAGCCTCCCTCGCTTCTAATTTTAGAAAAATGGTGATTCAGCCTGGCGGGAGGTATGGTAGCTTCGGCGCGCGTCAGCGCGAGATTTTAACGAGCCTGCCGCGCGCGTTAAAGTCTCCGGAGTCGAGGAGATTTACGAAGAGAAGTTGCTGAGGTAGTTGCTGCTGCTGTTGCTGGCTAGTGGGTTTTCTGGAAGGTGTTTGCTGGAGTTGTAGGGAGGTGAAGTTGGTTAGGGTAATTATTTAGTCTTGGTTTATTAGGCGATGAGGTTCGCACGTGGGTTGTCGTTATTTGTGTTTACACTTGTGTAATTTAAGTTACATGTGTTAGTGAATTGCGTATAGTGTACTTAGTTCTAATTTATTAATGATTTATATTTTGCTTAGTAGAATCCTCTTAACAGATTTATGAAGATTTTCCTAGTACTGTTATATAAATTCAGCATTAAAATAAACGAGTAATTAAAATAAAAAATTCCTCCACATCAACCTGCAACAGAGTAACACTAAGCAAACCGCTCATCTCTCCTTTCCCGCATACCGTAAGTTTTCCTTATAAAAAAAGACAGTTCCGTTATCCAACCGATAAATTAAGCGCACCCGTTGAATATTAATAAGACGCAAATGAAAAAAAAAAGCAATTTACTCCGTCAGGCTGAATCAACAATGAAATTAATATGCGCGGCTGAAGAAGCCAGCAGCAGACGCCGCCTGAGTCACTTTTTCTAAGATTAGAAGCAGCTCGCTCAATGAACGACTACTCTCACGAACTTTGATTCATAAACTTACGATTTTCTCTTACCCACATAGTGATGACTCGCGCACGCGCGGCAAAGGATCTAACGATTCCAAAGCGCGTCTACTTTTGTTCGATTATTTATAATGAGCACTTGCGCACCGATGCGTCAATTTAGCGCCGATGCGGTTCTGTAATCCTTCGTATATTTACGCCGACTGCTGCGAGATGTAAACATCGTATTTTCCTCGAGAGGAGTGATTTAATGTGTGCTAATTATAATTAATGCGCCGTGACTGTCTTATCGACGTTAATTAACATGGCGAAAGGGAAAGTTTTCGAGTTCCTGAAAACGTTGGATTTCGAGTTTCGGAGCGAGGGATTTTTTATTGGGGGATATAGGAGCGTGTATCTTTATCGATGTGTAGCGCGAGTCGATTGGTACTTTTCGTTTTTAGTTTGGGGAAAAAATAGTGTTTATGTATTTGCGCGTGTTGGTGATTAGTAAGTTAGTGGATTTAATTGGAAATTAGATTTCGTTTTTTATTTGTTTAGATATTCGTTTATGTAAATAAATTGAAATCTGATCTCGTAAAATTAGTTAAATCGTTATTACTTGTTTATTTATCGCAATGATTGCTTTTTATTAAATTAATACATCAATTTAAAACTTAAAAAATTTTATGTATTTTGTTACACAATAAAACTTTACTGACTTTACCGCGACTTTCGAACGAATTAACGACCCTTTAGGGAAAAATAATAGCCCTTAAATATGTAGTTTTACACGTGGTTTCGTATTACGGTCAGCCAGCGCGCTTTCAGATTTTTATCAAAGTAAATTCATGCCTTCTAACGTTACAGTTATCAAGCAAATACAAATAAAATTAACAGCATTCAAATTACTCGCAACCCACGTAAATTTACATAAGTGAATTCGTGGATTTAAATTTCAACTTCTCAATTAAAGATTCTCAAAATCTCAATAAAAGTTCCGTACACAAACTACAGAATCTAATTGAGCAACTTTCGATCTTTGTTCTACAAAATACACTTCAACGATCACGCAATTAAATTAAAACTTTCATAAAATGGTTAATTCCAGCCCCTTCTAGACGCTTTAATTTCTATCACAGCTTCGAAACTTATGACATTGCGCAAGACGGATTACAGCTCTTCTGAAAACTACCGCAACCAGCCATCAAACTGCTACATTCTCTCTAACCGCGCAATATAATTCAGCGCTGACACAATAGCAGCATTCAAAAGCTCAACGACTTCCTCGATACTTCAGCCTCCATTCAGCACTAAAAAAGAATCCGGATCAAAAATCGAGCTTCCCGCGAATTGTCTCCTAACCATTACGTAAAGCAAAATTTTCTCAGCAAAGATCAAGGTGCACGCGCACCGCTAAAACCTCCACAAAAAAAAAACCCAGCGCGGAAACGAATAAAAGTAAAAGCAACTTTCATTCCTTCTCGAAATCCTAATAAAATCCCTCTATTTTTTCCGGCGCTCGAATTCCCAGAATCGAGCGCCGCCCTGAGCATTCCATTTTCACCGATAGGGGAAAAAGAGAGAATGACGCGCGCGGGAACAATGCAAAAAGGGAGAAGAACTAGGCTCGCTCTCGCGCGAAATTTACTAGTCCGAGGCGGATGGAAATACTGCGAAACTGAGAGGGAGAGGAGCAGTGCTATGCAACGATCGCAGATCCGGCTGCGAGCGCGATGTTTTTTCTTTATCTCTCGGTTTGTTGGGTTTCTCCGGTGCGTCCCCGGCGCGCGACGAATTCGCGCTGCGCGAGATTTTATATGTGGAGGCTATTGATTTACGCGCGGGTGATGCGAATTGTAGGGGGAGGGGGGATTTTATGTGGAGGATGCTGGTTGGTAGGGTGTTGGGATGGTTTTTGTTGAGGTTGTGAGAAGGTTTGTGATTAATTTATGGGTAAGGGTGGTTTAGGAGTTTTGATATTGATATTGTGGAACGTTTCTAGGTGAGATGTATTTTTAGCTCTGTAATTGTCTTTTTGTGGTCAGATGTTGAGGAAGTGTGGAAGAATGTAGGCGTAGGATTAATGGCTTTTTATATTTATATGCTAGTAGATGCATGCCGAGTTTACTGTGGCATGTCTTACCAGACTCGATATGTATCTACTTGCATGCATATTGATGCATCGAGCATGAGATGAAAATTATGCAAGCAGGCTACCTCTTTTCAGCTTTAAAGTTACATGAGTGTTAAAAAAACTGCACTTCCTTATAACTCTAACGTGAGTATTCACAAAGTACACCCAAATAACAAAAGCAATAATCTCTTTACATAAACCTCAAGATTCATCAAAACGAAACTCAAACCACTCGAACCCCAACCAAACCCCACCTCCTCAAAAAAAAACCACCTCTCCACCGCATAAAAAAAAACTCGACAACGAAAACTACAACCAACGTCAACATCTCGAGCTCCTCTTTAAAAAAGAAAGGCGACAGCAACACGCGTACGTATAAATCGCTGCTCTCGCGCTAACACATCCAAACCATCAGACACACACACTAGAGTCTTCCTCTCGTCCTTGGCGCTCGCATCGCACGACGCGACAAGTCGTGAGAAAGGACGGAAGCAGCACTGAAAACTCAGCCGCTCGAGGCTGCAGCGCGTTCACTCTCCGTGCGTCTCTCTATGTATATAGCCTCGAGGCGCTCTCTTGAGTGTAGGTGTATGCGTGCGTACATAAAGGCAACACTTTTCGATAAAGCCATTTTCTCGCGCTGTTGCTTTCTTTGCCAGGGATTCCTCGCGTGCTTCGCACCGAGCTGGATGGTTGGTGAGGGTTTTTGTGGTGGGGTGTAGAGTTTGGGTTTTGGTTTTGTTGGGGGAGAGGTGGTAGAGTGGTTTTGGATAGGATTGTTAGGGGAGGTGTTTGTTGTTTGGTGAGTAAGTGGTGAATGGAAGTGAAAGATTTTATTTAAGGATGAATATTGTAGTATGTTTTTCAGATGTTTCTGTAGGTAAATGTTGAAAAGTTGATTTAATAACTCTCACTGTAGCTATTAAACATATTAGAAACTAACTTTGCATTTTCTCTAATCATGTGTTTTTAATACTTTTATTCTCTTTATTTACCTTTCCATTAAATTTTTTGAAGCCACTGACAATCCGAGTGAAAATACAATCGCGTACGCGGCACAGAATAAACTACCCACTCTATAAAAACGTCCGTTTTTAAAGTAATTTAGAAAGTTTATTATCAAAAGAGAGGCCAATAAACGTAGTTGTGAATCACTTTAGCTCTTCTTCAAGCTGGAAAATTATTATATTTGACTTGAGTAGCGAGTGTAATGTGAAACAAAGTGAAAGCATTATTTGCTTGCATTTCAAAAAGCGAGGAATACATTGCTTTATGAGACTCTTAACGGGCGCGATTTTCTAACTATTGTTTATCGCTGGTTTTATTGTTTATGTAACGCTGCTCTTTGCTTTGGGTTGATTATCTTTTCTCTTGTTTATTTACGGCCATTAAGTTGGAGGATTTATTTTACATACGCTCATTATAAAGCTAATGTTCTTTTGAAACTTTAAAAATGTTTTGTTTGATTTCTCTTGTTTATGAATAAACGCGTTGGTGAAAATGCTAATAGTATTATTTATTGTAATTGATCTTATTAAATTATCAGGTATAATCTTTGTGTAGTAACATTCACATCAAACTTTTATTCTAGCTGCATAGAAAAATTGTACGATCGTGACTAAAACTACATTGATTATAAAGATTGTTAACTCCGTTTATTTCTTAATTTTGAGTTTTAAAAAGAGAGTCAGATAAATGCTCTGAAATATTGACCTATATAGATAAATAAAAAGAATTTTTATGAAAAGATCTTGGTTAGTCAAAGACTAAGTTTTCTCCAATTACTCAGTATTAACTCCAATTCGACTGCCTACTTTATTATTATTTTTTCTTAATTATTATATCAACAATTCTATAATTTAGTTTTGCCTCCAGATTAAATTCACCAACCTAAAGCACCTTCACCAACTTCAAAAAAACTCAAAAAATTGAAAATATCCATCCACACTCCCAAAGACTAACTCGACTTCCATTTCGTTTCAAAATTCTAGTCTCGCCTGGGCAAGTCCCGCTCGTCATCGCCTACTTCATCCTCCATTCATACGTAAGTACACGCGCGGCTCTCCTATACAGTTAGCCGCTAGGCTCGCGCGCTAGACTCGGACATAATTACAGTGATGTACAGCGCGCGGCGCTGGTGTTGTAAAGACAGTGCCGTGAGATTTTCTCAGAGACTGCTGACCTTTGCTACGAAAATCAAAAAAATTTCAGAATTGGGATTGTCATGGAGGGAATTCAAAGAGCGAATTCAGAGTTTGCGTTTTAGTAGTACAATATTTGTTTTATTCAATGTTCGAATTTCATTTGTAATTTTAAGAACAAATTTGAAATGTAATCAAGTAAATTGAAATAACTTTGATTAATTTTCATGCTCACCATATCAAAAGTTATATTCAGCGAATACATAAATGTGAGGCTTCGATGTCAGATTGATGCATTCAGCGAGATTTATTACCTACATACGCAACATGTACCTTAAAATTTTTATTCGATAGAATAATGTTGATACATCCTCGCCTGTCTAGTCTTATTGAAGTATTGAAGTATTGTGCAATTTTCGAATCACCTATACTTTAAACTTCGTCTTTTTTTGCACTTCAGGTAAAATAACTACGCAGCACGTACACGCCTACGCACTTACAAAGAGAGAGGGAGAGGGCAATTTGTCAAAATTGCGCGTGTACGCTGCTTTTAACGAAGACTGCGGCTAGTGTGAAAATTGCTGGAAGAAGTAGCATTATAATGATTAGAAGTGGTTTGATAAAAAACTGCGAGAAAGTATTGTTGTATTTCACAATGCGGCTCGCTCGCCAGTTTTTCAAGAAGCGCGTTAATCGTGTTTATCTGGAGTTTTTAACGTAAGTATAATGGAAAGGATACTTAAGGCTTGTTGCAAAAAGTGTCTGATTCCATCGCTACTTTGTTTGTAATTGGGCTATTTTCGTTCAATTTACTCATTAAAAGCGAGATTGAAGATTGCTGAAATTTAATAATTGAATTGGGATTTGGGATTACAAAATGTATGGATTGTAAAAGAAATCATGTTTAATGCTCCACTACTAAATACTGTTATTAGAGGATAATTTAAGCCAAGAAAAAGACTAAATTTCCAAAACAAACCTGCATAAAGGTTTGCGAAAAATTCAGGCAACAAGCGCACTCTTTCAACCCAACCCAAAAACCAACCTAATCAATACAAAAACCCAAACCACCCCATTCAAAACTTCAAAAACTCAGCCACCCTTAGCCCACTCCATCCACAAGCATATTTTCAGCCACCATATAAACAGTAACCACAAAAAAGCCCACAACTCCATAAACAATCCAGTTTAACAGCCTCCGCTCTCCAGCCCGTTACGCAAAATCCCTCTTACGCACCTGTCCTTCCGCGTCTATCCTAAAAATCCTCCGCGCAAAACAATCGGACGAACGCGCCCGTTCCATAATCCGCGCGTAACCAATTTCTCCTCTTAAAAACGCATTAAAAACGCGTCGAGGGGTCGAAAGAAAAGCGCGCAGCGCCGAGAAAATAAAAAGCGTCTCTCGGCGCTTTCTCACGTTTTCTCCGGGCGGCCGAATTATAAAAGAAAAGGCGGAGGAAAACAAACCGCATGTTTAATCGCGCCGCTCTCCCAGGCAGATATATCGCGGCCGAATCGCGGCCGGCGATCGCATCTCTAGCTGCCTGTGTTAACGAGCCGCGCATTGAACTGTCGCGCGAGGCTAGGTGCCTGCCTGGCTTATATACGCGCATTGTGGTGTAGCCAAGGCTGCGAGCTGACTTTTTTTTTTAGAGTCAGGGAGGGAGATGTAGGTTTGGGTGAGAGGGTAAATGTGTGGGTGGTTTTGAAATGATGGGATTGGAAGAGGATTCGAGGATGGTTAGGCAACGTTATGGCCTGCCGATGCTAATGTAGGACGGTTTAGTATCGAGCTCTGGGGAATATAAAAGTGCAGAGTGCTATTATCGATGTTTCGAAAAATATTCCAAAGTATCTGGCATTGCATCTGGAAAGGTGGTGGTTAAAAAATCGTAAAATATCACGGATCATCGGGATCGGCTTTATGGAACTCTGAAATTTATGTGATTCTTAAATACAGTGAACCTATTTTCCATAGCTTAATAAACCTTTCGTATCTCGCTACCGTCGAGCAACCTGTATTTATACACGCTTAATACGGAATAACAGACGGCAATATAATTGAAGCTCGAAAAAAAACGATGCTCCAAAAAAAAAATTCGCCGTACACCTTTCACTTTCCAAATAAAATTCCTCACCCACATGTGCAGCGAGCATCATCCTTTCCCTTTATTTAACATAAGACAAAAACGAAAAGTTTATGTAAGAACGGTCGCATACCTCGAGCCCAGGCGAGCGCACACCAAAATTTCGAAAACCCAAAGTTCGAGAGCTCCAGTGTGTGTGTATAGTAACGCCGTTCAAGCAGGTATATTAGGCGCGTATAGAATAATGCAGCTGGCTTTAGACACCTCGCGTGCGAGTAAAAGTAATGTGTTGGGCAAAAAATTTTAGCGTATCGTATCTAGAAAGGTATTTATCGGCGCTGTCTTGTGTAAAGCAGCCGAGGTTTTGTAACTATTCAAATGAACGATCCATTTTACTTTTTTTTTTCTTCTTCTTTAAAGTCTAGGCTCATTTCGCCTGCTTTTTGAAAATATATGCCACGAGCAGTCGTTAAGTGCGGCGGTATGAGAGATAACGATTTTCTTTTTATCTTTTTTTGGGAAGAGAGATTAGGCTGTTTACTGGGTTTGTAATGTTTCTATGGGGGTTTTGAAAGCGTGAGTGTGGAGTTTGAAAAAGTTTGTAAGTATCTTGTTGGCGGTTAAATAAATATTCTGGAAATTCGAAATTTTGAGAGGTGATCATAAACATTGGTAAAACTGAAAGAAAACGAAAGTATTACAATTTCATAATCTTTTCAAATGTAAATGACTTTATTAAAAATAAATTAAATACATATAAAAAATCCCTAAATCATCTTTCAAAACCACTATTTCGCATCGCAATAACAAAAACCATAAACTCTTCCCAATAAACAAAAACACATCCTCCAAGTACCCATAATTTATTCAAATCTCGACACCCCCGCATTGCAGAAACGGTTTCCCCCCGAAAAAAACCTACATTTCTTTCACTCATACAGCAAAGAAAAAAAACGCAAGGCACGCCGAGAGTAACGCAGCGCGCGCGTCGATGTGTGTATATACGCGGCTAAGAATTTTGTGTATATCTCAAGCCTGGAATTTATCGACGCAGCATTGAATGCTCCGCGCGCTGTTTTGTAACTTCGGCGCACGGCGCTTTAAATAAACGATTGATTTCGCGCGATATTCGCGGCGTGCTTCTCTATTCATCGGGCTGCTTGGCTCTTGTCGGCTTTTATGAATGCGTTTCAAAACTATTCGAGTTATTGGGCTTTTTTAAAAAGGAGTTTATTAGTTCGATAAATTCTGACGGTGTTAGAATTGTGTGGTATTTTTAGTTTTGTTGCATACATCTTCTTATGGAATTTATAGTTTGAAATATTGTCTCCTCTAATGATTCTTTAACTATCATGGGTTTCGAACTATTAAAATTTTTAAGTATTGCATCAACGACAATCAAAAAAATTTCACAAATCTTCAAAAATGTGAAACCAAGTCACACACTCAACCGTCAAAAATTCCTACAATCCCCAACTTCCGCAGGCCAAATTCTTATCCCCGCATCATAAAACGTTCCACTCATCTCACGTCTCACAATCTCAACCGTACTTCGCAAACTTCCACG
>JAPYZB010002879.1:0-11532 GCA_030522745.1 Eupelmus kiefferi
AAATTCGGATTCAGCGGGTCAAAATACATAAGAAAAACTTGGGTAGAATCGAGGACCTCGTTTGGCCACGACTTATGTATGTTGCCCCTGGACTATATATCTCGGGAATAATCCGCAGTTTTGTCCGTTTCTTTTATTTAATATCCCGAGCGGTGTTTACATTATTTCATTTTAAACGTAGCTAGCAAAGTACCGTTATACGTTTTAGCAAAAATCCGTTCCCGGCGGCGCTCGCTCCTGCTTCTAAAAAATCCGCAATAAATCCCGTGAGAGCAGCTCTTATCTCGCGAAACGAGCCCGCGACGACGAAAATATCCGCAGACATCCCCTTTTTTGCTCCATAAAAAGCTTGCCCCCCCCCCCCCCCCCCCCCCCCCCCCCCCCCCCCCCCCCCCCCCCCCCCACCCCCCCCCCCCCCCCCCGCCCCCCCCCCCCCCCCCCCCCCCCCATCGCTCGCTCGCGCGCAAAAAACTATGACGATGCGCCGCAAACGAACGCGCTCGAAAAAAAGCGGGCACACACACACACAGAGAAAGAGAGGAGCGACGCGGCCGTAAAAAGTCAAGTGTGAAATAGCCAGAATGTCTCGCGCGCGCGTGTGTGTAGCGACGCGCGCTGCCGGTAATTAAGCGCATACCTGCTCGTAGCGTGACTTTTTAATCTGAGCGCAAGCGCGCGCGCGCGGCCGCGTATTCACCCCGCGCGAGCACCGCAGGATTATTCAATCTGCGCGCAAGCGAGCTGCTTGTGTGGCTCTGTGTTGCTGTATATAGGCGCCACGCTTCCGTGCGTTGGCGAAAAAAAAAAAACGAGTGGAGATGTGTGCGAGCGCGTGTGGGTTTGGAGTCGTTGACGGCACGGAACGTGAAGAGAAGAAAATTGCGCCGGGGTGGGTGGATGGGTGCAGTTGGTACAGAGTGATTGGGTGCTTCGGGTTGGAATTATTTTTTATTTTTTGTTTGTTTGATTAATTGATAAAAATTTTGGAGTTTGGTGTAGGGAATGTTTTTTGTTGGAAAATAAGGTAAACAAAAATAGTAAACGGTGTAACGATTTTCATTAAATATTTCAATATAGATGAAGCAATCAAGTTGATAATAAACTGATGTAACAATCTACCAATGCTGTTAAATAAGCTATATACATTAAATTTTATTTGTACAAATTTAATCATTCTCATGTAAAATACTTCAAAAACTAGAAAAGCCCTACTAAAATCTCACCTCTAAACCTTATTTACTTCAAAAGCCTTACCCACATAAAAAAACTAGCTTCCCATCGTAATAATCCATTTTACGCTTATCTCGAGAAAGCACAACCCAAAATTAAACAATAATCTCCCCGCCATCCCGAGGGTGTCAGTAATAAACGCATTCATTCTCGAAGGAGGCAGGATGAAAATCATCTACAAGCCAAGAGAGAAACTCGAGTGAAAACGATGGGGTGTATACGTGTGTGCGAGCCGGCCGCCGACGTACAGAGCCGAACAGGAGGAGCGAAACGCGTCAATAATGAGTAGCTTCGTCTTCGCCGAGGCCTTCTATTTTGGTATGCGTATACGCGCCGAGTATGTGTATTTAGCTCGGCCATAATTTCAATGTAACACGCTCGTCCGGGATCACCTTTTTTTTTCCTCGCTCGCGCGCGAAGCGGCTAGGGAGGCGCCGCCCGAGGTGCCGAGTTTCCAGCTTCTATGGAGGAAACTTATTTGTTTCGCGGCATTCCGAGGCCGGAGGAAAAAGTTCGCCGCTGCCGTCCGGTTTCTCGTGGATTTTAACCGAGTTTGAAACAAGTCGAGAGAGATAAGAAATAGAGCGCATAGAATTATGAGACGTGAATTTTTTGAGGGTCTTTTAATCGGTTTGTTTTGCGGAATTGAATTGCCAGTAACGAAGATCGTTTAATTAATTTGACATTTCGATACGGGCGTAGAAGAGATTGCAAGCATAAATATATATCGAGCATAGGGTATATATTGAGTATTTAAGTGAGCAAAGAAAAGGCGTGATCGAAGATAAGCTGTTAGATGAGATCGCATAATATTTCCATACAAATATGCTCTTAGTAACGTCGCGAACGGTTAGGCCATTATAGATAGACGTGTTCCCTACGCCATTTGATCAAATTTAACCGCATTATTCTCCAATTTCCCGGCTATACGACGCTTGCCACCGGCAAGGCCATTACGGGCGCGATTCTGACGCGGCTAATTCAGACGTTTATAACGGAAAATTTAATCGCCGGCAATGCTGAATTAGAATAACACACGGCCGCCTTGGCTGTACTATTAAACGGATGCCGGTCTTTAGTTGTACACACGTTTTAATTTTAATTTCAGCTGATTATTCGAAATTAGCTACCGTTAACTTGAAGAATCGACGCTTTGCATAAATTAGTGATAAATGATCTGTTTTCTGCACAATCGAGTTTATTTAAAGTCATTAATCAAATAGTAATTATTTTAATTAAGAGTTCAAGCGGCTCGCTTAATTGACTGCAATTTGTAATTGCAAATTGAAAAAAATCTTTAGCGATTTTTATAGCTTTTTAGATAAATTCATTTTTTAAACTAGCGAATAATGTAGACGAGAGGTATTTTAAAGTGTCACCTTTTGTTTTACAATAGTAACAGTTGTTCTTTCAATTTTCAACGTTGTTGATATACGACCACGTATTAACAGACATTTAAAGAGACCGGCATTATATTTATATTTTAGCTTACGAGATGTATGTCATGAAAAACAAGCCAGACAGTTAAAAATAAAATTTTGAAGAAATTGTCCACCGCCGCTAACAGATCCAACGAATACGTATTAATTTTTTTCCCATCCAACATAAAGCTCAATTAGCGAGCAGTGAAAGTAAATCGTTACGATTAATAAAGTCGTAAAATTCTAAAATAAGCTTGCACAAAAAATTAAAGTTCCGACCAAAAATAAGCTCCATAAAAATCGTGCTTAATTTACAGTAAGCGTCGAATTTGAACTCTCTTTCCTCAAGTTCCTGACCCCTCGATGCAGCGGCCCCACGAATCTTTATAGCATAATCAAAAAGCAATTAAATTGAGCCTACGGCACTGTGTGCCTCGAAGAGAGTGAGTAAAAGAAAGAGAGAGAAAGAGAGACCGGTTTGGCATATATACGCGCGGGCAGGCTCGAAAAAAAAAATGAAATCTTATTTGATTTCCCTAACTTTCAATAACTCGGAGCGACAGAGCGCACTGTATCAGTCCTCGGCTCGAGCGCGCGCTGCTTCAACGCCGATGACTTTCATGAATTCCAGGAGGGAAAGGAGGAACGAGACAGTTAGAAAAGGGACATACCGGAAGTACGTTTCGAAGAGCTTCTTGATGAAGAAAGAATTTAGAGATAAGAATGCGGGAATTCTTTATAAATTAGGTATGAGGAAAATTGTGGGTACTGGGTAGAGAAAAAATGTGTAATTGTTAGGATTTTATTTTTAAAACGGAATGTGTAAGCGGTTATCGTTGATCAAAATCAGTTTTAAAAAATAATGTAATTAAAAAAGAGCACTAATTGATTTTTGTACGTTACACACGTTTAGGCGGAATTCCATGTAACTGTTACAAAAAAAATTACTTAATAAATGCATACTTTCTTTAAAATAACATTAAACTCCCCACACTCCTCATCCCTCAGTCCCACTAATTTTCCTTTGAAGGTCATTCCCGCTCAATCCGAGCTCCGAAAACTTGTATATACATATTTTACGAATCAATTAAACGTTGCGTTAAAGAAGGATAGTGAAGCTCCAAGTACCGCGCGCAAACAGAGTACAAAAAGCCGAAAACAGAAAGCGAGCGTTGAAACAACCGGGCAATAAAAAGTTTAACGATGCTTGGGAAGATGCCTTCTAAATTTAAATTTCAAGCTTCTCGTGAGGATTTTATAGAGCTCTCCGAGGCATCCATATAAAACGCACAACCACACGCGTAATAAGGGGATGAAGAACAAGAGAAAGAGAAAGAGAGATAGAGAGAGACGAGAAGAAAACAAGAAGAAGGTAAACGATACAAAGCATTGCCAAGGTAAGCCTATAGGTTCGTAATTAGCTTAAGGAAGCGCAATATTTGTATTAGTTATTGTTAATGGTTTCTTAATTAGACATTAGTTTTTGCTACCTTAGGGGCTTACTTGAAGACTGTAGGCGGATAACAGGTACCGATTGTGATTTGAAAAAATTATAACTTCCTCTCGGCTGTAGCTTCGAGATTTGTTATAATTCAGTACTTGTATTAAAATTCATTGTGCAGATTCAACCTCTTTAATTTTTCAGTAGGTTATCGATGCAGTTTATCAATACGAAAATAAAAATTGTAGGAGATTAAAATTAGATTATGATAAGTTTACTATAAAAGATAAATTTCCAATCGCTCACCAAAACAGAGGAACAAGTAAACTAAAATCGCTGACAATCCGGTAACGTTACATTTAATTTACGAGATCCGCGTATTAAATTACTGCCATCGAGGGAAGCCTCCCATTGCATTACCGGTCTATCAGACATATTCTTCACATCCCCGCAAGTGTATGCGCGCGGATTAAGCGATTAACTTAATAAACCGAGTCAACTGAGCTTTCGGCGTTGAGAACTCGATTTGCATGCGCGCGCGCGCATGAAGTAGCCAGAGCTCTACATCCTTCAAAATCCCATAATGCACGTTTGTGTTCGATAATACACACCGCAGGGGCGTTGTACTGGATATTACATATTATTCTCGAATTTCCGGTGAGCAGTTTTGAAATTTCATCGATAATGTTTATTCATACGAAGCATTCCGCATGGCGAATCGAAACTGTCGAACCCCTGATAAGGGACATAAACACTGTTTGATCAAAAAGCTTAGTAGATCGTAACTAATTTCTTTTCCAGAGATTTTCGGTTAACAGGTTTAGTTTCCTGTTCACAGATGTTATTCAGATTAGATTCCTCCGACTATCCTTTTGAAAACACCGGCGCGCTTAACACAAAACTTCAGGAATGCACCGCGCGACGAGATGTTAGCTTAATCATCGGCCTCTCCGAGGAATGCGCCGCACAGAAACGAGCGCCATCTTTTTATCCGTTTATAAAGAATCCCTTTCGTTTTCATCGACGTAAGTCCCCGGCCGGATCACGAGCCGAGCGTAAAATCTCGGCGGGCGCGCGCGCGCGCACAACACGTAGGCTCCGAGAATTCCAAAACTATAATTCTAAAGTGATTACGATCGAGCGCGCCGATTTCAGAAATAGGATATAGCGGCTCCGAAGATAGTCTCTCACGATTTTCAGATTATTAATGGGCGCTCGTGAAGGCGCGATTGTGCGAGGAACTTTGGAGAAACTAAGTAGTCGAATCAGAGGGGGGGATTTTATCGCGGGAATCGGAAATTTTTTCGACGCGGAAGCGAATAATTTGGATATACGATTGCCTTTTCGCGTAAGACAAACGTTTATGAATGGATTCGCTGTTCTCACGATAACAACTACGAGTACCGTTATCTTGAGTAAGGAATTTATGCGTTAAATTATCGGATTAACAGTATTTTGTAGGGCTACAATTTATGTTTGTTTTGCGGTTTAACTATAATTGGAGTAAAATAGTAATGTCAGAAAGTGAAGTTTATTTGTAAAATGTAAACTTTACAGTTAAATACCTGATTTAAAATTGAAATTTTACAGTACTTACAAAGAACGGCTGGTATACATTTTCTTTCATTAAATTGGACTTACCTGAAACAAGAAGAAAAAATAGGTTAATTAATGATAATTATTGGTATATTTTAAAATAGATTAAAACAGTAGTTTTAATAAACTTAAAATAATGTTTTGTAATTAAAGCCTTTTAAAAGAATTCTCAAATTCAAGACAAAATATTTTTTATTATTAATATTATTTTTTATTTCCGCATTATTAAAAATTCATACACAAAAGGTATTAATCTAACTCTCTATACAATAAAAGCATCAGCGATCTCTTTTCTTCTATAAAAACCCAATCGATATCGATTTCTACACCCATAAACATTCTCCTCTCTAAATCCACATCAACAACCGCAAAAACATTAAACCGCATAAAATCCAAAGCCTGCCCTCCCCTTCTACTCGAACCCAACATAACCATGCTTGTCTAGCGCCGCGCGACTTAGGTCAGGACGTCTGACGATAGTCGTCGATTTCGTCCGATGCACGCGCCGAAAATAGCGAAAGTGCAGTACGCATCTCCTATACCAATCGCCCTGTCAGCAACTGAATGAACTCGTAGCACGTGACGATGCGCGCGCGTCTCTCCCTCTTCCCTCTCGTCGGCCTTTTTTGTCAGAAGACGAGAGAAAGAGAGAGAGAGAAGGAGGAAAAAACGGCGGAGAGATGGAGGAAGTCGTAAACTAGAATCGAGAGCGACGAGAGATCGCGGCGACAATGAGTTTTCGAGTTTAAAAAAAGCCGGCGCTTCCGTTCTACATTTATATGCTTACGCGCGCGCGCGCGACTTTTGAGGCCTAATTTTAGAAGTGTCGCCCGCTAGAGCGAGCCTCTTCCGTTTTAAAGATATATACACTAAATTAACGGGGCCGGCGTCGCCGAGCGCGCGTCTAGGTCTAGTCGCCGATGCATGGAAATTACCTGAATCGTTTAGGCGCTATTAGAGGAGAAGTGCGACGTGCTTTTCTCGGCGAGGTATATGTATGCGGCGCCGCTGCTATTGTGTTTTTGGCCGAGGGTCGCGGGTTTATTGCCATTTTGCGTCTAGACTTTCGTCGATTGGGAGGGGATATAGGTTGGATCGGTTTCTTTGATCGACGCAGAAATGTTGTTGTTTAATTATGTTTTTAAATTGTTTCATTTAAGTTGGAACTATGGGTATTGTTTTGAGTTGAACTTTCATAATAGTAATTTATGTAATTAAATTGCTTAGAACTGCAATTCTAAATTCGAGTTAAATTTGAATGAACGATGAAAAGAAAAAAAACACACATGAAGGCAAAAGTCAACAGATCAGATTCTTTAACGTAAATTAGCATATATAATGATCTGGTTATATATTCCATCATAAAAATATACATATTGTGCAACATGAATACTCGAAGTAGACACAGACTGAACATTTTTTGAAACATTAAACAAGAAGTCTTAACTTCTTGTTCACACCTTAGTGTGGAAATCAGTAAGCAGAGCGGAGTATATAATTCCTTATACTACTTCATTCCTCAACTTCTCTCTTAAAGATTGTCATCAATCAAATAACAAAGTTAAAAATATACATTCATTTTTTATATACTTAAATATATAGGTAGATTACAAAAAAAAAAAAAATTAATAAAAGATAATTTAATGATGATTTAATGTCAAATTCAAAAAATGCAATTATTCTTATCAAAAAGAAACAGACGAAAATACAAATAAGATTGAAAAAATGCCAAAACTACAGAAAGATATTAAAAACATATAACAGTACGTCGAAATTATCACTACAATTTGACGCAGACTTGTGATGATATTTGGTTAATACTAGTTTACACAATGGTGAGATTTGAGTACAAGTTTGTATTTTAGTTTGTCGTACGATCGTGACGAGTCAATGTCTATGCAAGCTCAATCACGTCTACAACACTCATATAACAGTCAATACCGTAAATCCTTCCGTGGCTTCCCTACCTCTTTTATAAAGATGTTATCAACCCTTAAAAAATCCTTACTAGGTCTTTACCCCAAGTACTCGAGTGTTGCGCAACGCATGAGAATCGCCAGATGTGTATCCAAGATATACATATATGTACATATCTATCCCTTCTTAAAACGCACCCCTGGCGCGTATTCGATGATCCTTTTGTTCTTACATAATACTCTCTTACGCAACAAGGTTGCCTAAAAAAAAGCCAGCCGCTTTGTTCGGCTCGTATTGGCATTGAGAGAAAGAAAGGCCTCGTAAATTGCTAATACACCTCGGCATTTCCCTTGCAAATTTCCGCTAAGCGCTCCCAGATCCTGCTTTCGCATCGTTTTCTTTTCTTCATTTCTAAATACGATCGCCACAACGAAACCTAAAAAACTACATACTAGCGTACTTGCATTAAATTAAAAATAAACTCGATCGCCTAATCACGATTTCTCACGAAGCAGAAGCCCGACTTTCCTTAAAAAGCTTAGCGGATAATGTAAAAAACTTCAACAGAAAAAGTAAACTAGCTTCAAGCCAGTATATACCCTTACTTCAAGGGATTATACCAGCAAGCTGGTTTTGAAGAGTGGATTTTCTTCCGCAAGCACAGGCGTCTTTCTTCGCATATGCCAAGACGCTCGTGAGGTTTCAAAGCACACTGTGTGCATATAGTTGCGTTCACTTCACGCGGGGCTTTTGTTTCGCCGGGTGCCTCCCCCGCGCGCGCATGATGCATATGCGTATACACCTAGAGGCGTGCACGCGCGTACACTTCTCGTATTCACACCTCTGGTTATTCTCGCGCCATTCAGGGAGAGGCGCGCCGATGAAGGGTCACGATAGGCTCACGCGTAATTTCTTCTCGAGTTTTTCAGTTTTTTTTTGTTTTTGCGAAGTGGACTAACTTTTTTTGGAGTTGAAGAGGGGAGTGCTTTTTTTGAGAGAGGGGGACTGAATTTTTGATGAAATTTGCTTGTTAAGTGTTTTAAGTTTTCAAAAACGACTTGTTTGAAGATGACTGCAGTACGACACGCATTTAATTTATAATTCATAAGTTTTTGAAGTACTTTGAAGATGTCATTATTTTTTAACTTGGCGCTTCTGGATCGTTTTTAAAAGCAGTTTTATAAATAATTTGTTAAAATCTAAAAAACAACTTAGAATTAAAACAATTACTTCAATAAATATTACTATTTTCTTTTTTCAAAAAAACATGCAGTTTGTGAAAACGACCTTTTGGTCCAAGCTATGCAGCAGCTACATCATCTACATGCGCTTGCACCGGTATGCCGAGATAATTTGCCACAGATATACGGTTGTATATTTATGAAAGAACTGCGAACTAGTTCAAGTTGCAAATTTCGAATGTGAATCAATGTCAAAAAGGATTTCCTGTATACACGCGTTAGAATACTTCGTCTCTTTATCTCTCGCAGCGTTACCTCATCGCATCGAATAACAGAGTTAGAGTATTTTTAGCGTACCTGCTAATGTTTGGAAAGACAGAAGTACGGATATGCAGGAGATTACGTAAACATTATGCATTTTTAAAAAGCATTCGTAATTTATCGTTGAACCATCGTTTCTGTAACAAATTTGTATTTTTCGAAGCAAGGACTTTTCTGTTTTCCCCAACTGAGAAAAAAGTAGTTTAAAAATCCCCACCGTTTGAAGTGCGTGCAATCAAACACTTTTACACAGCGTAAGCCCCAATTAAACTTTATCTCCTAATCCCCGGAGTATTTCGAAAATAAATTCTCCGCCAGCTTCAACTTTCACAGCTGTAACACAGCGAGCGAAAAAAGTCATCAAACTCTGTTTACGAAAACGGCCGTCAGCGCAGACATATCATACCCACTGGATGATGTTACTAAAATCCGGGCACGGACAGATTTTTCGAGTGAACCGCCGGCGTGCGTATATTGGCCGGGCGTGTGGATTGAATTACTGTAATTACTTCCTTTTGCGCCTTTTTTTCCAAGACTTAGCACACGCGGGGTTTTGAAACCGGACGCGCGCGCTCGGGTCGGGCTGAGCTCGCGCGCGCGCGCGCCTCCGCGGAGAGCAATGCAATTTTAAATTCATGTATAGAAACAATATACCCTCCCGCCGCAGCATTCCCAGCAAGCTCAGACAAAGTTTCGTCTCGCATCTTCAGTTTCGCTTCACGCTTCATCTCCTCCAATCTCATTCCTACTCTCTCCCTCGGCGCTGTTTTTACAGTTAACGCTTCTCTCCTCGCCTGGATCCTTTGCTTCTCACACGTACACGTACACCAGCGTGTTAGCTGTTGTTTTGCGCTGTTTACTGCCCGCGAGATTTGGAATTGTTCGGGTTTACATGGAGGGTGAAAGGAGAGGTTGGCGCAAGTGTGAAAGTTGCGGAGTTTTTCGCGAGCGGCGAGTTTATAAGACTGTGCGAGAGTTCTAATCTGTCGGGTGATTGAATTTTAATATCAATTTTAGGATCTCTGCTTCGAGCTTTTTCCGCTTTGCGAACTCGTTGGTTTTAAGCTTTTAATCTGGTTGCCGCGTGAGTCCAGTTAGGCCGTACGCGCGCCTGCTACTTGATAATGTTTGCAATAAACACAGGATTATAGAAACGTTTTGTGGAATAGGTAAAAATTTGAGCGGGTATGCAGCCGATGTTATAATAATTTTATCACGCACGAGAAAATTCCTTTACAGTTAGCATTAAAATTTAGCAGTAAAATTTTGCATTACCCAAACGCGATTGAAAAATTTTAGTTTCCTGTTTTTCTGGTAATTCCGGCAGCTGCAAATTGCCCAACTTTTAAATCATGTTTCTTATTATTCTAAAAAAAAAATTAAAGTTTTTTAAAAGCCGAATTAAATAGTAATTTTTCAAATTAACCACTACCTAACGACACCACACACTCGCCTCGCGCGATCCTCAACCCCGCAAACAGCCTCAAAATCCGCTCTCCTCGCAAAATTACTTCGCACACCTACGCGCTAACCCCACGGCTCCTTGCCGCCGCGAAGAAACGGAAGTACGGCGGCGGGGGGCGGCCGAGCGATAGGGCGTACCCTAACCCACACATAAACACACACACGCACGCGAGAAGCGAAGGGTTCCTTCGGAGCCTAGGGATGCAGCAGCGGCGGCCTGGCCAGGCCATTCACCTTTGAACCTGAGGGTACAAGGGGAGGGGGGGGGGCTGCTTCTGAGCCAGGTGGTGTGTCGTCCCCGAAACGGGCGCGCTCTCGCTCTATCGCGTTTCGCGTCCGCGCGCGCTCTTTTGACGCTGCTGCTGCTGCTACGCTCGCGGACACCGGAAGTCGCCAGTCTAGACGATTTTTTATTCGCTGCCTGCTGCTCCGGCAGCGGCCGAAAAACCAGTCCAGTGCGCGCCGGCGTATACCCCCCTTGCACTCGCTCAGGCGGCAGCGGAGTGGTATCTTGCTCTCTCTCTCTCCCCTACTCTCTAAGCGAGATTTCTCCGAGCGCGGTTTTCTGCCTGTCCGCGGGCTCGTGCGTGGACAGGAGAGCGGGGAATCTAATTTTCATGGGGGTTGGTTTGTTTGTTGTGATGATGGGGAGAGGGAGAGGAGGTGTCTTCGGCTGGGATTGTTTTGTTGAGGAAGTTTCAGGTTTGGGTTGGGATAGTGCTGGGGTATGATCGGTTGGATGCAAGAATGTCAATGCGAGTTTTTCTTGGAAATAATCAGCTATAGTCGTCAAGCTTCATTAACGAGAAGCCATCCCGATTATTTCAGATAAAAAAAATATAAACACAAATTCCACGCATACTTGCAAAATTATGAAACACTAAACGATTTTTTAAGACTCCAGACGGTCATTCCTAATATCTTTTTTATCGCACGCAGCGCAAACGCGCGAGCCATTACA
>JAPYZB010002880.1:0-11631 GCA_030522745.1 Eupelmus kiefferi
CGCCTATCTGCTGCTTTATCGCACATCGCAACAGACAAGCCATCACTCAGGGCATCTCGCGTCGAAACTACCTATTCATAAAGAAGGTTGGAAAAAAAAATTGCGCGCCCTGAATATACATCAAGCGCTGCTCGGTACTACCGTTCTCAATATTCTTTATTCTCATTGTTCTGCGAACAGTAGTTGTTTGCAACTATGGGAATATATTAAAATGTTAAATCTATGAATAAAAATTTTTTTTTATTTATATGCTAAACTGCTGTGTTAGTAGAAAAAGTTTGAATTTTGAAACGGTGGTGTAATTATAGATTTAAACATTTTAATATTAAGTATCATTGAGTCATTGCCACTTGCTAAATCGTGATGATATAAACCTTTCGACCTACTTCTAAAACCATATTTTCCATGTCATTCAACTATTTTTCTCGCAATTTTTCCCAACTACTATTATTAAACGAAAAAAACTTTAACAGCAACTATAAATTACAACTATTATTAAACGAAAAAAACTTTAACAGCAACTATAAATTACATCAACAACAAATTACTTCATTCCTGCCGTAATAAACCCCAGCTCCCTCTCACCTCTAATACCTCCTCCATCCGCAGCGCATACACTCGATCGAGTAATAAATTCACTCCTTGGCTAGTAAAATTTTCCATCTCCCAAGCGAATCAATACACTCGCAGCGGCTCGCGCGCATCCACTCGTACACTTTCGAATCGCCTTCGAAACTCCATATAATCCCTATAATTCACGCGCTCCCAGCACAATAACCCATCCATCCCGCATCCAGCTCTCGCCTTACACGCGCTCATCTCTCGCCTAGCGAAAGAAAACGAAGCAGCAACGCGCGGGGGCCTTCTCATCGCCTCTTAATGGCAAGTCGAGGGGGGATTTGCATCTCCTCCGCGAGCGCAATCATCCGGCGCGATCGTCTCGGGGCGCCGTCCGGCGATTTATATCAAAGAGCCAGCCCGAGCGATCTTGAGGTTTTGTAGATGTATGTATGAGCGATCGTGTGCGCGGTGGCTACTTCTTGATTTCTTCTTGCCGAGGGAGCATCGTGAGGGTATGTGCTACGGTTGAGGAGAGAAAAATCGAGACCGAGCCACCGGCCAAATTCCAACCTGCTGACGTGCGCACTATGTTTGATTTGATGGCTTGTTGCTTCTTTTTCCTTTTTGGGCGGAGGTGTGATTTGTGCTTGATGAATTTTTTGTGGTGAGGAAGATAGAGTATGGGGGAGGAGTTTAAATTTGGTTGATACTTGGAACTAAGCTTTTGTAATTGATTTAATCATAGTATTCTATGATAATGAATATTATAAAACTAATTTTTGTCCTTTTTTGAATTATGTAGAATAGTTTATTAGGTTTCGATTTGACGTTAATAAAAACAGAGATTCGAAGCATAATCACCAGATCTCGGTAAAAAATTTCAATCTTTTAATCATCTGTGTCATTTTATTAGTTTTTATCCTTAAACCTCTTAATAAAGTACAATATTGATTAATCTCGAATCAATCTTTGTACAACAGGAAAAGCATCGCAAAATTAAGTGCATCAAAATTAAGAAGCCCGCAAAAATTATCTTATTAATGATACCATAAATAAATTCATCGCTGTATACCCTTCCCACCTTTTTCTCCTCTTTCTCCCCTTCCCCCCGTTTCTCCTTATTTCTCGTTTCACTGTCAGCCGAAGTCGTCGCCGTAGTTGTCTTCGCGTGTTTCGTTTTTTCTCCCTACTGGCTTCGCCCGGCAATTTCGTTTATTTGCTTCCACCGATGCACCGCCGGAGCCAGCAACCTTTCCCTTTTCGTCGGCCGTGTAATCGACCGGACCTTTTTGAAATTGAAATGTTTTTCTTGCTGCCCGGCCCGGATCATCGGCATTTTTCTTATATACTTCGCGATTGTTTACTTTCGCCGCGTAATCCACGCGGCGATTGATTCCACGCCGGGAGATTAAATTCAGCTGGCCGTGAACGGCGCTGATTTGCTTCGGAATGATTTTGGCGCGATTACTGTGGATTTGTGTGTGGAATTGAGTTTTACTTGGAGAGATTACATTTATTGATTAATTAAGATGTTTAATGTTCGATGTTTATTTAGCGTGTCATCTCTTAATTTGACGGTATGTATAACATGAGAGGTAAATGAGTAAATTTATTCATACGTTTCTATCCATGCATTTAATAATTTGCTTATTAAATAATTAGTGTTATCAAATATTAAATTATACGCTTAAGAGAATGTTAAGATCTGGAGCGTATAAATTTCTCATCATTAATAATCGGTTCAGAAAAAAATATTCTTACTATCTAACCTTAGGCTTAGTATCATAAAATCCAATCGAAACGCTGAAAGCATTCGCTGATAGCAGAAAAACAGCATACGCGCTAGCAATTTAAATATCCGAGTGTAAGGTACAAATTACTAATTTAAATATAGGCCTTTATCAATACAAATTCTCAACATTAATTTTATAAAACAAAAAAAACTTGTTCACGTAAGAATGTTGCCTTGCTAAAAGACTATAACTTAGACGAAAGTAAAAAATCTATCTCAAATTATCGAATTATCTGTTTAATTAATATAACTTTAAGAATTAATAATCGTGATGATGTAAAAAAGTAAATATCTGAAAAGCTTCAGATGAAATTTAATAAAGTCTATCGAAATGTTGAAAGTATTAAATGCGGGTAGTATATACTATATACGATCTCACATTACTACTGCATTAGCAAACTGAATACTTTAACGAAGGTACAAATTCATACCTCCGATACATATATAATCATTATCGCAATTATAAATTATGCGTTTATCCAACAAATTTGCTAATTATTAAATTCTTACATATTTCTTGTCGTACAATACTATAAATATAATTCAACTTACAAAACACTAAAAATAAAATCAGAGCAAAATATCAACCAGAAAAAAATCTCACTCTCCTCACTATACCTTCACCAAGCCCTTCTCTATAAGCTTTCCAAAATCATCTTCCAAGATCGGAAACCCTGCACTAAAGAATACCTGCGCATCGCATCACGACCAAGCCGTCGCTCAAACATCCTCGCAAGAACAGCCAGGCATCATCATCATCATCCTCCCTTCTCCCAAAACTCCTATACCAAATTCCTAAGATGCATACCATATCCCCGGCGTAATCGAGCCGAGCCATCCGCTCTCCTCGCGCGCGCAAAAAATAAATCCAGCAATTTTCGTCGATAATTAGCCTCCTCGCGCGCATGCCGGCTTATTTGCTTCGTTTTCAGCTGCTCGAGAGAGCCTACCGGTTATCCTTTCCTCCTTCCTTTTTTCGCCGCGGGGCGAAGGTAGCAGCGGCAGATCATCTCGCGCTCGTCCCCCCCTCCTCGTCGAATATGCAAATGCGCGGTTTGTTGCTGCTGCGCGCAGTGCCTATGCGTCTGGGCCGTGAAGGAAGAGAGAAAGATAGATAGAGATTCGATAATGCAACTTGCATGTTTCAATCTTGAGCGCGGAGCCGAGGTGTACGCGCGAGAGCGGGATACAGGTAGGAGATGTTACATACAGTAATGGTCAAAAGTATTTTCCTAGTGGGATGGATTCGAGATTCTTTGAGTGGGGTTATTTATTCTGATGAAATTGCGAGGAGTGCGTAGTTTGAGTTTGGCTACGGACACTGAAAGATTCAGAATTTTCTTTGTGCCGGCAGTCTTTTAAATCCTAAATTTTCTTCGGGCAAACTTGGGGCGAGGGAATTCTTCAGAAGTTCATGCGTTTAAAAAGCTATGACTTTGCCGAACTCTTTGTTGAGAAAGTTAAAATACTGTACTTCGAAACTGCTTTCATACTTTAACTTTACGATCCTTTTTTAACGGAATTATACGCGCCATCCTTTAAACCGAGCCGCAAAATTATCTAAAGACGCAAACCAACTCCCCAATCTCAAAATCAGCTCGTTTAATTCACCGTTCCGCGGCTGCTCTCGTTTGCTCAAACACAGCCAAGCAAAATACTTATGCCTCGTACTGTATAAACACGCGTGACGTTCGCATGTATACCTCCGCCGTATAACTCGCGTATATACCTGTTTTCGCATCTCTCGATCTCGCGCGCGTCCCTCGCGTTTCCGCGCTGCTACCGGCTACCTCCTCCTCTTCATATCTTTCCTTCTTCTTCGCTCTTGCCTGCGCAAGTGTATATGCATCATGCGCATCGCTGATCCCCTGCGCGCGTATTCGTGTATTAGCGCGAGCGCTTGTTTTTAATGTCAATCGATGAGCATCGCGGAAATTGAGTTTGGGATTGCGGGGGGAGGAAGGAGAATTACCGGGATGGGATGCGTTTTTCGAGGAAGAGATGATGTATTTTGTAGGTGGTTTTTTATGTTGGGAGGGTTTTTCTTCTGGTTAGGTCGCGAGAGGAATTTTGATTTTGCGTGATAGAAAATGGGAATGAAGAAGCTACAAGTGGAAGTGGCTGTGTGGAGGAAATTAATGGGATTATTTATTAGTTACTTTCTTTTGCGATAGGTTCTGGAAACTGTTATTGGGATTTGCGTATCCATATAGCTCATTATGGAAATTCTGAATTCGAAGTTTATCCCCGGTATGTAATTTGTAAACCACGTATAACTTGAATTTCATAAGGAATTTATGCTTATTATTTTCTTCTCAACATTTATTTGCATGATCCGAATGCTTTGCATAATCTCATCTCCTGATAAACATTTAATGATATAATTTACATTTCTCCCGATGTTTTTCAATTATAAAAAGATCACAAACACTTTTTGCAATACATATGCCCTTATTTACTTTGAAAGAAGGAAATACGTATCTTAAATGATAAGAACATTATTTAGAAATTGTTGCGTTTCATATTCGAGTCCGTTAATCTTATTAAAGCTAAAGTTTGCGTAGCTGTTTATAAGAGGCTTTTCGTTATATATAGTTATGCGTTTTTATTTAGCAGGAGCAAAGAATTCTGAGATTTCGTAATTTTTTTAAGCACATAATCTTGCAGTGGCTGTACTAAAGACCGGTTTTACTAACCTACAGTTAGCTAGGATTAACGTTTAAATTAATTATGTTTGTAACGCATAAAATATGGCGTAAGAAATTACTTCTTTATCTACTTTGTAATCGTTAACTTTAATTTAAAACCTTTTTTGAAGTATTGAGGCTAAAATGATTCTACAAAATTTACAATATGTGTTCATTCTGTATTGAGAAATTAAAGGCCATGATTTCAGTGTCTATTGTAAACAATAAACTTCACGTCATGTAGAAGTGTCTCTTAAATTAATAGATGAAAAATTGAAAATGTGTCCAGACGTTTTGTCTGTTAATTACAATAGACATTGTAAATCGACAGACAATTTTCTGTAACTGGTCTTTTTGAATAAATTTGGTCTATTAATATTTCTAATTACGTACAATGGAGCAGATAGAATGTGTCGAACTAAAACATAATTCGAAAATTAAATGTCATATCGTTATTCCACTCATCTTCTCAATTGCCAGCTGACCATCAATTACTCATATCCATTAAAACAACACATTGAAAAAATGTTACCATATATTAAAGACCAATGAACTCAAATAGCCAGATCACCTGAACCAAAATAATAGCATCTCACAACACGCAAGTTCAAAGAAAAAACGACCTAGAAGCTATATCGTACTAGAAAATTCAATCGATTAAGTGTCTTCTCTCACACGCATATCCTCACTCAAAGAAAACGATCCAGCAGCAAGACTACACCGGAAAATTCGATCGATTACGCGTCCTTCTCATACACACTCCCTCATACACGCATACACACACCCATATACACTCTCGCAAAATGCCCCGGAGCGTTTATACAACGATCGATATACACACGAGAGAGAAAGAGAGAGAGAGAGCGAGAGGAGCAAGGCAGCTTATACACGGGGGCACTTAAAGGGCCCGCGAGGCAGCGGCGGCAGCAGCAGCGCGTGAGAGATTGCGGCGGCGGCGGCGTGTAGGTGAAAAAAAAGGCCAATCCACTTAGCCGATTGGAACGAAATTGAGCACGATAATCGCGCGGCGGGGCTGCTCGTTTTCTCCGCTCGCTCGCTCGCTCGCTCCTATAATATTCCTAACTAAGGAAACGCCGGAGAGATAGCGGAGAGAGGAGCCGAGAGGAGATGAGAGCTGGATGTTAAGGGAGAAAGATGTTTTCGCGTTGCCATGGGTCCTTGCCGCTGCTCCTGCTGGTCGATGGTGCGGTGAACGGGTTCCTGGGGATTCGTCGCCGTGATTTCGGCTTTCGAGGTTTATATACGTGTGAGAGTGTCTTTTGATAGTCAATGGATTCTTTCAGATGATGGTAGTATTGAATTGTTCTTCGATGCTTTTTTTAAAAGAATTATTCCCACCATTCTAGAGTCTATGTGGTTATGAATTAAGCTAACTATATGGAAAGTAACGCAATAAAGTGATTTTAACTGCATCAATTTTAAATACTACTCACGTAATTGAAGTTAGAACATAATGGTGCAAGAAAATTGTGTCACTTTACAGGCACTCTTTGTACTCGCTCAAAGCCCCAAGACGTCCAGTTAGATAATCTTTAAAATTCAATCAACAGGTAACAGAAGAATCCACCTTCTTCCAAGCTTCTTTGTAAATCAATTTTACGAAACAACAAGACATTCGCGTTAGAGTATCATAAATAAAACAAGTGAGTGAAAGAGAGAGAGCCAACCTCCTCGGGCGTTGTGAAGCAAAGTGCTGCAATAAGTGGCCGATTCGTCCGGAAAACCGATTTACCTCGGCTCTTCTCTCTCCATGGGATGTATGGTGTACCTACATATACCTGCAGAGAGAGAGAGTCGAGGCTACCGAAGGGTCCAATGCCCTTTCGCCTCGGTCGTCCCTCTCTCTAGGATACGCTTGCCTCTTGAGGGAGTCCACTGCACGGATGCTGCTGGCCGCCGCACTCTTACTTTCCGTAGCTTTGAATTAATGCTTTTTGTTGCAGTCGGAATCCTCTGCTCGCATGTTTCGTGATTAATTGAATTAATCGCCGCGGGAAAATTATTGATGGCCCGTGAAATCAAAGGGGTTGGAACTGTTTTCGTGCTGCTTTGTTTTCTATTGATGAAGGGTGGATGGTAGGACTAAACCTGTTTACGGCTCTGAGTCAAATTGGAAAACTGTTTTGGATTTTGAAAAGCTATTATGGAGTATGCATTGATGGACTAGAATGGTTATATTGATTGAAGGAAGAGGCACTATGATGCAAGATGAAGTTAATTTTTTATTTGAATCGAAAAGAGTTTACTTGATGTAACAAAAAGACATTTTTGTTTCTATATAATATTCCTTTTCCAGACGGTAATTTTCATGCAAATTTCTAATTACGTCCGAGTCAAAATTTAATTTTAAAATTTATCTAAATATTATAATTTCTAAGCCGTGCAGCTAAAACTATAATGAAATCAATAACCAGCTACTAGTTTAGTCGTAAGTAACGTCTGTCTTATTTTCTACTCTGCTAAGGACTCTTTTTTCTCATAATTTTAAACTTCTACGATGTCTTTCTAACATGACGTGGTTATAATAAAAAATTATAACTGATCATATTTTCTTTAAAACTGAAATTCAATGAACATAATTCTTAATTAAAGTAATATTAAATATTATTATTACTATTTCTATTTTTTTCATTGTTATTACAAAAATGGAAACTCGGTTTTTCGCGTTTAATTTAATTTTAAAATTTCTGGACGTCAAGGTTTTCTTTTACATCAAAGACAACAGTGTAGCGACGTTGTATTTTTCAAAAATTGAAAAATAAATTAAAAAAAAGAGTTTCTGTCTACCTGATAACAAGAAGTGTTTCTTATTACTTTTCTTTGTATCCGTACACTTATTTATTTATTTTTAAACTAAATTAACCTGCAGATGCAATCTTAAGACTGAAAAACAAAATGCCAGAACTGCTAAAAATCGACAGGATCAATATCTCCCTAATAACCTGTTCCCAACCCGATCTATCCCCCAATCCATACCCACAGCGTCACCACCGTTGCAATCTCTCTCGAAATTCTCGATTCACGACGAGCAGGGAGAAGGGGGACAGTCCGATCATTAGAGCACACACACAGGCGAAACAACGCGCTTTTTTGCGTCCGAAATTATCCGTCCTCTAGATCGGCTCTCTCTCTCTCTCTCTCCCCGCCTCCCTCTTCACTTGCCCCTCTGTAATTTCATCCGGTAGGGGACAGAGAGCAGCTCTCTTCGGATAAGATCGCTGATTCCTACTTTCTCTCTTTCCCTATCATCCCTACTCTTCTTTTTCGTATACCCTTTACTCCCCATCCACGGCATTAACACGCCTCGGCTCTAGGCCAAATTAAGGCTCGCGGCGGCGGCGCCATTGTCGGAGGAAATTAGAGAAACGATCTCTCATGCGTGTTTCCGATACTGCCGCGCGCGAGCGCGTGTGTATAATTTGCCCCGGCGCGTTTTTTAGGGGCACCTGCAGCGCTTATGCGCGAAGCCGATCTGTTTTGCGAAATTTCGCGAGAGCTAATTGAATTTATACGTTGAAAGGCCCGAGGGCAGGTGTGTTTTTATTGAAATGGGCCGATACACGCGCTCGGTCTAGGTATTTTCATCTTTAATGCGCTAGCGGGAAGCGAGGTAGGGTTGAGGAGTTTTCGGAGAAGTAGTTTTTTCGCGAGAAAGAGCTCTTGTATTTACGTTATTTCTATCGTTTTATGAAGTAGTTTGAAAGGAAATGCAGTTCATTAAACATATGGTTACGTTGAAATTTTTGCGAGTAGTATAGTTATAATTAAAATTCTTTTTTAAATTAAAAATTTATTAAAAATTAAAATTATTACTTTTAAAAATTATTTTATTTATATACAGAGAAGAAAATCTTTGGATGAACACTGTAGTTAAATATCGAATTAGTACCACCATAAATAACAGGATTTGAAATTTCATGCTTGTGTTGTAACTTTACGACTATCTAGATAATTAAGGTATTGTAAGAAAAAATTTCAACCAAGCTGTAAAGCGATTTAGCTATTTCGAGACGAGAAACGGTTTAAGTCTCGGTTAATCTTTGTAATTAACGCATCTTTCATCAAGCTTAATGTTTGTAATTTTTTAATATCAAATTTTTTGTGCTCATAATGTCCTGACAATTATTTGCGTTGGTGGTCTCTAATTTGATTACGCATTAGTGAATCTACGTGGAGCCTACTTAAAAGCCTAGTAACTCATCAGTACAACAGCAATTATTCAAAAATCATCACAACTCATATCCCAAATAACAGCAATTCTCTTATGAATCATAAAAATCATCAGATAAAAAAGGCCTTACCTTCCCCCTCTAACGTTTCATCATACCCCAACGTACACACCAGGCATATTGCTATTCTCTCTCTCTTTCTCTCCCCGCAGCTCCATGAAGACTCGTTAAACTGTTTTCACAAAGCGTGCGTGAAGCCATAGCTACCTATATGACTTCCTTTGTGAATCTTCGCACGCATCCAGGCTCAAACGCACACGCGCACACATTCACACACGCACAGAGGACAACAACACAGACACATATTTCGCCGGCAGCCATTTTCCGGAACGAAATTGGAAGGGCCCGAGGGCGCACGCGTCTACAATGACGGCTAGTTGTGTCCGCGTTTATCACAGCTAGCCCATCGATAGAAAGAGCGAGAGCGAGAGCGAGAGCGAGAGCGAGAGAGAGAGAGAGAGCTCACCTATTCTATTCTCTCCATTATGTTAAGGACTATGCGGGTGTCCGTACTAGGGGATGGATTTACGAGGGACTAATTCCTACGAAATCCCCTCATTACAAGCGGGGAACTTCGAAAAAGGGCCAACTCGCACGGAAACTCGCGCGCTGTAATTTCGGAGTGCGCGGGTAAGAGGAATGCTCTTGAGAGTTTTATGAGAAAGATGAAATTAACGAGTCATCTATAATGGCCCGGCGAGCGGTAGCAGCTTCGGAGGAACTAGACGAGCGTGACGCGAGCCGTGTGATGTCTTCCTTTTTTGGGAGGGCCGAACTTCTTTCTTTTTTTTTTTTTAAAGAACGCCGCCGAAGCTTGGAGATCGGTCGGTAATTTTCGTGAATGCCTAATGATAATGACGGTATGACGGAGCGCTCGATTGGGTAGGTGTTCCGTTCACGGGTTCGGGAAGGAATTTAAATTTACCTGGCGGAGAATAGACGGTGTACGTAGCATTACGAAAAAGTGGGTGAAAAAAGTAATAGCCGTGATGCGGTGAGAATGGAAGCTATCAACACCGTTACTTTGTAGTGCTGTTCAAGTTGGTTAAGTTCGTTTCGTAGTTCCTTGAGAAAATAATTTAATCGAGTGATTATAGTCAGACTGTACAGTACTATTAAAATATCGTTCAGAGAATAGGTTCAGTCGTTGTCGTAGATTCCATTAATAAAAAATTCAAATTAATACCATAAATAATCCGTTCATCTCATTATCATCAACCAATAAACAACCTCCAACCCTCTAACCACCCCAAGAATCCTCCCCGCAAAAAACCACCAAAAAAAGGCATCCGTGCCCAATACAAAATTTCATTCTCACGCGGAGGGGACAAGCGCAGAAGAAAAGAGAGAGTGGGAGGCAGCAGCCACCCGCCGACCACAATGAGAGATATTAAGCTCCCGATATTTACGTCCTAAGTCAACAGAGCGCGGAATTCCGCTTTATTGCCAGCTCTCTCTCTACTCCCCCCTCCATCCCTGCTTCTTTCTCTCCTTCTATCTCACTCTATGCATGCACGGGATATATTCTCGATGCGTCACGAGCGGCCCGCGGCGACGAAAACGCAAGTCGTCCTCGTCGCTTTGTGTGTACCCAGGCGCGCCCTGGGTATTATACTCTTTCCTTAATATCCCTTGCGAAGAGAAAGATAGAGAGAGGAGAGAGAGAGAGACACCTCTGGCACTGGCCTCTCCTTCCTTTTTCTGATGCTGTCCCCCTTCTGGCTTGGAAATTGCGCACGCAAAAAATATATGGGAGCTCGCGCGCTCTCGGAGTACTCGCCTTTTGGCTCTGGACGCTGCATGCGAGTGCGAGGCTGCTTCGTGAGAAGATTGTGAAATTTCGGCTGGGAGGTGTGTGCGTTGCGAGGTTGGGAGTCTAGATTTTCACTCCGATTCATAATAAAATTCGATAATAAGCTTTAAATGTCGTTATAACTTTTACGATTTTATTCTATTAATTAATTCGTATCTACATAAATCTTGTGGTATAATTTCGCTTCCTTTAGATGTTTTGGTAATAAGATTTTTCAAAAATCTTGTGTACATGATGTCTTTAAAATACCGTGTAATGAACTATCTAGAATTTTATCTGACAAACTCGAAGGAAATGTTTTTTTGGGTAAAAAAAGTTTATTTCTTGTTTACCACTTACAAAACCGCCTCTTAACGCAAGAAACCAAAGGATTCATCCTGCTAATCAAGAACTAAAATCCAACCATATCCCCGAAAAAAGAAAATCTCATTTATTTTTTGTGCGCGCGCGCAACCTAACTGCACTCCTACTCTCCATTATTTTCCATTTTACTCGGAAAAAAATCCTCATTTTACGCCCCCCCCCCCC
>JAPYZB010002881.1:0-11196 GCA_030522745.1 Eupelmus kiefferi
TTCTATTAAAACCATACACCATGTCTACCTATTATTTATTTAATTGAACGCCCACTCAATCCTCCCTAATATATATATTCTTACTCATTAAACACAACAAATTTCCTTTGCACAGATTTCCATTTTCTTAAAGTCCCCTGTTATAAAGCAAAGAATTTTCTTATTGAATCTCGAGTTCAATCTAACGTATTAAAATGTAATATCCGACTGTGATATTTCACAGTCGTAATGTTACTGATGCGTTATGATAATTGTAACGTCTCTATATATTTTAAATTTATACATTTTAAATATTGTATTATGTAATCTCAAAAAAAATTAACTTTTCATTTTATTTTGTTTTGGAACTTTGTTTTTTTTTATAAGTGAACATAACCACGATAATACCAACCTAAAGAATATTATCATATATGTAACATTAATACAATCTTTATAATCTGAATATGTTGACGTAGAATTTTGGATTTGCAATTATCTATAATATGTATTATCTCATATGCAGATGATACGATTAAAAAATAAAGAACATCTCTAGATAAAACTTAAATAAATAAAAACATATCTAGATAGAAGTACTAATTTTATTACTTTAAATGAACTGTATCTAAATGTTGATAAACGTTAAATAAGTAAGAGTTCAAGAGAATCAAATATAAAAAGTGGTTAATTTTCAAACTTTAAATAAAATAAAAGGAATATGTAGTACAGAATATTTTATTTATGTTTTGACTGATGGATTCTATTATATTAAAAATTATAGTACACATTTGTTATTAACAAAACTAACTCTATATACATTTGTATTATATTCATACTAAGCTGTGCGATAAATGAAATCTATCTATTTATCAACTTAAATAAAAAAATGATATTTTTGTTAAAATTGAAATTTACAATACTATCGATATCTCCCAGTATGCTACTTTAGTTTTAAATTAGTTTGTATATTTGATTATAGATACCGAATCTACATTTACAACGTAAACCACTAGGATGCACATTTGTATTTAATAATATTTTGTGTTGAATATTCTATTGGATATATAGAATATATTCTGGTTTAATAAATAAATATAAAACAATTTTATAAACATAATTGAATTTACAAAGACAAAAGCTTGATTTCCGTAACAGTAACAATTTGATGTACTTACAAAGTTAAAGTTAAAAAGGGTGCGTACGACAATGGATGTTTGAACACCCTGATTAAAGTTTCAAACCTTGGTCAGATGAATGAATAGAGGGTGGCAAAACTTCTCTTTTTTTTGTCGCGTATGCAAATATCACGCATCTGATACAAAGGGGAGACTCGATAAAAATTCAGTATTTGCTCTTGGCCCTTTTTTATGCATAGTAGATGGTAAATCTCTGTTTATCGAAATAAAATAATTTGTAATGTTCTATTGCAAAGGGTTTTCATTTAGTGTAAATGACGTAAAGTACTTTAACATAATTAATTGCTTAATTTATTGTTTGATGTATAATTAAATCAAATTCATAGCTTGAATATAGTTGCTTTAGTATGAGTTGTTGCGGAAATTGCATTTTTTTTAGAAATTCTTAGCCAATTTAATGTCAGTGTAAAATATTAAAATTTCATAAAATGAAATAAAAAAATTATTTAAGCATTATTAGTTAATAACATAATTTCTTCGTTTTCTTAATTCTAAAGGAAATTTTACTTTTTCCAATATTTGCAAAGCTTTTCAATTTTCTTAAAAATTTCGCTAAGAACTTTATTGCAAGATAAATTTAATCTCAGCATTCTTGAAGAATAGATTACAGCTATTAAGAAAATAAGTTACTATAACGAAAGCTAAAATTTTACACCGTTAGCTCATTCAATTTGAACAACTATGAATTTACATCCAATTTTCTTGTTATAAAAATAAATATATTACATAATTTACTTACAGTAAAAAACTAAATGTAAAATTGTTAGAGGGTCAGTTGTTTAAATATAAATAACAAAACTCTATAAAAAACTTTTATATCAACGACGTAAGAAAAACTGCAACTTTACGAATCGAGCATTTTATTCAGTAATAACACCCTCTTTGCTTTTTAATAGCAAACTCCACAGCATGCTTTTACGAAAATCCATCATTTTATATTTAAAATAAAGTGCAACATTATTCAACCAGGCAGCGAGCCGTAATTACAGCGGAAAGTAATAATGTCGCGATAGCTCAATAAATCGAGTGTTAATGAAAATCATTGGCGCAATTCAATGAAAATAGGTTAAACGTTACGTCGTCGTCGTCGACGACGTCGCGAGAATATAACATTTCCCGTCTCTAGCGAGCTTGTAGAACGAAGAAATTGAGGTATAAACACATAGTGTCGATTACGCAGAGGCTGCGAAGCGCTGGAGGCTTGCTTGCACGCGAGAGGCTAGAGTAACGCGAGATCTCGGCCTTAGCGGAAAAGCCGGCACGCGGAAAGCCTTAACGGCCTGGCCCCTTAGCCTTATTACAGTGCTCACAGTGCTGCATCAATTTCATTGAAACGAGCCGTATTAACAATGTTAATGAAGGCGGCACTTACGCGAAAGATTCCGGCTAATAGCTCGGCCTCTCCCTCTTGAAATGCCAGCACGCGGCACATCGAGTCTCGAAAGAAAAAAACTACAATTGCCGAGAGGCATATCAGAGCGCGGAACTATAACTCCTTGAGGTCCTTTTTCTTTCTCCAGTGATTAAAAGTATGCGTGAACTTCCAAGGAGAGGGGGGACTTATCCAGCTGTTCGACAGTCTCGGCGCGCGCGCGTAGGAGAGCTGCAATGCTCGGATTAAAAACAAATTAAATCCTTCCGCATGGCGTGTGCGAGAGCTGGCTCGCGCGGGGCCGTCCGAACTTTGCTAAAGAGGCGAAGGAGCGCGCGCTCTCTTCGTTCTCATCTTACCGCGCGCGCCGCGCCGTCGGCGTCTTCCCTCCGGAGATGCAAGAGAGAGCGCTCTCGCAAACTTCCTTCGACTACTCCAAGCCCGCCCGGAAACTTGGACGATTATGAAAAATAAGCGCCGAGGCTATATCGCCCGGGCCTAAGCGGTATTAAGCCGGGGAAACTCTCCTCTACGCTAGCTATACGCGCGGGCTATATATGCATGCAGCAGCGGGTTTAGTATCGGTCAAATGAGCGAGGGCAGGGCGAATCTGCAGGCTGCAGACGCGAGAGCGGCCGCGTTATATACTGCACTTATTGTTGCCGCGCAGCGCCGCCGAGGTTTTGCTTTAAATATTCATTTCGTGTACGCGCGCAGCAGGCTCTGCTAGGGCTGCGAGCACGCGGGGGAAAAGAGAGAGAGAGGAGGCCGCATCACTTTAATGTTCTCCGTTATGCCAGACACATTCCTGCTTTTTCATGCGACATTGCCCGCTCACTTTTTCTTCATACACCTCGCGCGACGTCCCGCCCGTCTTTAAATACGCGCCGCGTGTCTCGTTTCTTTTATTACGGCGCGCTGCTGCAGTGTCCTGTTATATGGCGCTACAGCGTTGCGTGGCTAATCATTTTTGTACCAATTTTTCATTTTAATAATTAAAGAAGATTGATCGTCGAGGATTTTTAGTTTTTACTGGACGGTAGCTGCGCTTGATAAAAAACGGGTATGGCTGGAATGATAGCGGATTTTTCTTAACAGGGATAATTTTATATTTTTACGGTATTTTACTTTTTTTGTTATTTTAGGAAATATGTTTGGCGTTATTCAAAAGAATTTGTTATTTTGATTCCTTTTGTAACTCATACCACGTTACTTTTATAATAATATTTTTGGAAGAATAACAACAATAGACTATAGAATTGAGATTGTAAAATATAACATTTTTTAGTTTGGTTAAACAAAGTAAATATCTTAAATAGCGAGCATAAAGCTTCCGACGCAGGCGCTGTAAAAAGCGAGTAAATATGCAAAGATCTTTTTATACACGCTCGGGAAAATAAAAAACGTTAAATAAATATTACCTTTATTGTAAAAAAAAATGACAAAAAATCCAATGAAAATGCAGCTGAACAAATCAATTTCACCTCGTTTATTCCATCTCGCATAATAATCGTCAAACCATCGCACAGTCGCGAAATAGCCTCCTTTATACCACTCGTCATTATTATCCCGTCGCTCGAACTTATTCCGCCAGTCTCCGCAAATAAGGCTCATTAAATTTTTAATTGTACCATCGTAATCTAAAGTATAAATAACGCAAACATTAACTCTCCCTCTCACATCTCCCTTTCAATATTCCCCCCGTTAATAATTACGCGAACGACAAAAGATTCGCGCGTCCCATAGAACCAAGCCATCGGCCCGCTCTAATGCAATTAATTATATTTCTTCCTTCCGAATCCCGAGTCCGAGACCTTCAGCGCATCGGCACTCAAAGGCTGCGAGGGTGGAGGCGTCGTAGAACTCGTTTGACGCCTCGCTTTGAAGAATCTCTCGAGTAATGCTCGCGAGTAATTGTCGAGAGCGAGCGCGCGAAGCAACTGATAATTAGACGATATTAGCAGCTTTCTCGAGTGCGCGGCCCCCTGGGGGTAGATATTCGGTGCCGCCCTTATCTGCAGTTGCAGTTTCTGCTGGATCAGCTTCTCGCGGTCGTGAGTGAGAAAGAGAGAGGAAGACAAGCGAGAGAGATAGAAGGTCAGGCCGACAGCTAGCTCTGCTGGACTATCCCAAAGGATAATTCGAAGGGGAAATCGATGGCCGGCCGAATATGTTGCATCGGCCGTATTATTGGGACGTAAAGCCGCCTCCTCCAGCTCTCTCATAGTCCCTCGGGGGCGTTTTTAGGATTAAAAAGCCAGTCTCTTTACTCGTGGAGCATCCGGGCCGATGGCCGGGCGAGGAAAAACAGGCCATCATTTTCTATGCCGGCTTCCGGTCTAGCGTGGAATCTACGAGCCCGGCTGCGAGATAGCTGATTGGCCCCCCTCCGCGAGCTTCGATCCCGAGATATTTTCATGCATAAATAAATCGCTGTATATACGTGCGCGCGCGATCGGGAATATCGCGCGCGCAGCCGGGGCAAAATATTCGCAGCGCGCGGGCGGCTACGTTTATTTGCTCCTCGGCTGATTTGCAGTTGTTCCGTGAGCGCGCAGCCCATAAAGCCCCATAAAAGTGCTTTAGCGTTTTTCGAGTCATAAAGCAGAGAGCGTGTTTCAATTGCAGGCGGTAGTCCGGGCCCACCGCCGCGGAGAACAAGTCTCATTTCCGGGGATAAAAAAGTTGGCGAATGGTCAAGGCCATGGGGCTTATCCTCCGCGCTCTGATTTCTCCTGCGCGCGTCTAGCGCCGCGAGTAGTGAGCCGTATATGTGTGCGGACGCGAGCGAGTGTTTCAGTCACGCGGCTCGCTCTCTACTCTCGCCCCGCGCGCAGCCAACCGTCGATCAATACAACCTCAAACCTTAAACTCTATATCTGCCGTCTCTCTCTCTCTCTCTTCGAAATTTCTCCCTGATGGCGGCGCGCGATGCTTAGAATATATATCTCTGTATAACGCTAATATTTGCGCAGAGAGAAAGCGCTTATTAAAAAAGACGGCGCCGAGCTTCTCTCCCCCTGAGTAATCGAGCCAGACGCGCTCGTAAACATCGCGGAATCTAAGAGCACATACAGGTGCGCGCGTAGGGATGTAGCTGTTATTTTCATTACAGGCTAAAACGTTAACGGCTCCGAGTCAATATTTGATTACTTGTTGCTTATTACAGCGCGAGGCGGGAATCCAGAAAGCCGTTTCTCTCGTCGCCCGCGTAGCTAGGAGCTTTCTCCCTCTAATAGAAAATACACGTGCGCGCAGGAGCACACGCATGTGTATATTCAGGGGCGAATGCAAATAACTTTCCTGATCAGCTTTCCGTGTCATATAGCGAAACAAGTTTCCTCCCGGAGCTGCGCGCGTTTACGTTTCGTCAGAGATAGGGAGACCGACTGCTAGTTCGTCGACTACTCGCGCGCGCTTTGCGTACATCTTTTAGATTAAGCCCTGGCCCCGGCGTGTATATGTATTCCGATTGAAAGCGTTCATATACTGGGCTACAGCTCTGTCTCGCTCTTTCGCTTTCGGCAAACATTGAATATGCCCCGGGAGCCGGCTCCTTTCGTCGGACTTTTAAATAAAAAACTTTTCTCTCCTGGCGAAAGATGTTTAAGGCTCTTTAGGGAGAGCCAAGGGAATACATCGTAAACTTTCTCAAAAGTACGCTCCGCCCTTGTGCATGCTTTTTTATTAGACGCAATAAAATCGGGCTGGTAAATTATTGCTGCTGCGTAAACGCCGGAATTCGGTATTTAAATTAGCCTTTTTGAAGTTACATTTCGAAAATCCATCTTCTTAGATTGCTACGAGCGCTCGTAACCAAACTGCAAAGTCGTTTGAATTTGCAATAATGCTCGCTGATCTCCTAACTAAACATCAAGTTCTGTTAACGGCTTAAACTGTTTGCCAAAATTTGCAAGTCGATAAATATTTCCATTTTCCGTTAAAATTTTCAGTATATTACACGTAAATCTACTCGAAGTAGAGCGTGAAAGGATTATTTTAATGATGACTATCGATTAGGCATCGAAAAATAATTAGATCGACGGGCAAAATTGCGTCAAGAGAGAATAGAGCTTCTGAGCGGGTTTCGCTAGGCATCGGGCTAATGCTTTGAAAGTACAGTGGGTGTGCCGGGAGGCGCTGATGGAGTATATAGAGAGAAGAGTAGAGAGTGCAATCCCGAGAAAATCAGCAGCGCACGCCGACACACACACACACACACACACACACACACACACACACACACACGCACGCACACACTTGCAGCGTTCGCTTTTCTTTGCCACAACAGCAGGAGCGCCTGGGCTTCGCTGCGGGTCTTCGGTAATAAAATCTCGCCGAGCGTGGCTCAAGGTGATTGAGTAAACAGTAAACAGAGCTGCCGTATAAGTAGATGCTCGAGGATAAACAAACGTTGAGTAAAGAAACAAAATTGAATGAAGTTCCGCTGATCACACAAAGACAGCGCGAAAGGGAAAAAGAGCGAGGGAGATAGAGGTGAAAGAATGGGAGAAAGTGAAAGAGAGGGAACAAAAAAAAAGGAGAAAGATATGTCCAAACGACAAGGCGCGACACTCGGAGAGAGAGAAAAAAAGAAAAGGTGAAAGGAGAGCTCGGCGGGGGTGGCGCTATCGAAAAAAAAGTTTCGCGTGTAAGTACTGCCTTGGCGTGACAAAGGCAGAAAGATCGGGGCTACGAATGTAAAAAAAAAGAGGGGATCGACTCGTAAATGGGCGAAGAAACGCCGGGATAAAGAAGCGAAAAGTTGATGAAAGGCGCCCAGTTAGCGTTACCCGGTAAATAAGATATACGTATATTTAACGGTTAGAAGCGCTCCGACTCCTCTGCCGGATGGAGATGGAAAAAGAAGGAGAGAAAAAAATAATTGCGTCGCAGGGGTAAGTGTGTTTCACCGGGAGCTACACACTGTTTTGCCACTGTGCGTCGCTTTTTGTATTTTATTCATGGGAGCCGCGCGGACCGATGGAGAAAGGGAGTATAGAGGTTAGGACGCTAATGAAAGAGCAAAATGACCGCTGGGGCTTCAAAGAAACGCCGTAATAAAAATTTCTTCTGCCAAGTCGGCCGCGTTTCGGTTCTAGTCATTCATTTTGCCCTTTCACACGCAGGTACATATTCCACGTGCGGCAGAGAGCTGTTATCTGCGGCGCCGATCGTCCTAGATTTCAGCAAACTTTGACAATTTGAAGCGGAGCCGGTTCTTTATACGTAGAAACGCGCGGCTCTGAATGAGGTCCGCATACATCGTGGACCGCAAATGAAAGCTCATGTGTGGCCGGTTAGATAAGACTCAGTTAACATCTCTAGCCGCGCCGTGAAAGTCGTCCGGTTTAGGCCCTGCTTAGTTTGCACTGTATACGCTCCGAGACGAAGCTAGGTGCTCGCGTTTATGCTAAGAATGTGGAGCGAACCCATAGTTTTACGTAGACCTCGTTTTATCGCTTCAAGGCATTGCGGGATGTAGGAACGATTAAAAGCGTAGGGAAATTTATAAAGTTTTCGATGCGTGCATTATTGCTGAAGTATTAAATGTTTAAAACAAAGTATATTGAGTATGAAGTTTGTGGAGCGAATGTTTATTTTATAAATTGCTATTAATTACTTCAAGGTAAAATAAATTGAAAGTATACGCTGGTATAAGCCACCTCCATGATTCTTAATAACTGTGTAACTTAAATCTTAAAAGTTTTCCCAAAGTTTCCTTTTTATTTTAAAATACTTTCCAAGTAAATATTTGTGGTTCAAAATGCGCTCAGGAATTTATAATGCCTCATGCTGTAAAGGTAACGTAAACTTGTGACAAATGTTTATACACTGTATTTTTTTAAATTAACGTTCGTGCTTTTGTATAATAATAAGGAAAGTATAAAATCTCAAATTATTAGTTCTAGCACATTTTCAAAAGCGGCAAAGGTAGAAAGTTCATAGAAGAAAGGAGCAAATAAAAGTTGTTTTTTTACTTTAAAAATATTCATAGAGTTTTAAAATGCAGAGGATAGTAAATTTAAATAGAAATTTTTTATTAATAAAAGCTTAAAGAGAAAAATAATTTGAAAAATAATTCAACTTTATTAAATTTCTTAAAAAGGTAATATATTAATTTAGGAAACTTTTAAACTTTATTTTAATCGCTATGACATTAATTTGATAACGACTAGCAGAAGTGACATTTAGTTTAATACATTACCCATCAGAGATTTCGTTAGAGATGAATTTACGATTCATCTTTATCCGCTTACTAAAGAAGCTTCTTGTCACTTGCATAAGTTGAAAGCCGAGAATCTTCCGAGCTTTTCACTCGCATTCACCACTTATTGATAGTCTCCATAAAAAGCTTCTTAGCTCGAAGCTTGGACGTTCGCATATTTTAAAGTTTTATGACGGATTGGTGAAAGCCCAAGACTCAGCAAAGTATAGCACATGATTTCGAGTACCCAGCTATAGCTAGAGCTTTTTTACTATGGATACAGTAGCTGGCTGCAGAAATGCAGAAGCGTAGAAAAACATACTGAATTTATTTTGCTTCATTTCAGACTTTTTTAAAAACGAATGCATTGTGCTTTAAATAATAAATAAAACTAAATATTTTTCAAAAAGATTTCAATTGTAAATTTGATAAAAGCATTCCAAAGTAAAACAATTGGAACAGCCTTTAAATGAATTATAGAATTACCGATATATAATCCAGTTAAAATTGAATTAAAAAAAATGTCTGGATTAAAATATTTAATTTTCAAGGTATTTACAAGATTTTATTACGACAAAATTATAATTTTTTAATTAAATTGAAAAGATTATATTAAAAATTCTTATTTTTTACATTTCATAACTTTTTCTTCAACATCCATTGCAGTTTTTTATATTGTCTTTCGAAGCGCTTTGTAATAATTTTATTTAAATATATCTGGTTGAATAAATTTTTAAACGTTTTTGTTCTCATAAGTATCAATCTTTTAATAACGGAAAATCCGTTGTCGAAGCAATATTGTAATTGCGAGGCATTAAAGATATTAAAACTGAAAATAATCCGAGAAATCACCTCTTTTTTTTCTCTTTCAGCCATTCCCCGCGCTACTCGACTGTGTAAATATCGAATGAATTTATTTATCGACGGGGGCACTAACTGCAGAAAGCAGAACAAGCGCCGTAAAAGCTACTTAGCCGTCTGCAGGAGATCATTGGCACTCAGGCTCCTCTCGGCGAATGCCAATGAAGTAAGTGGAAATTAGCATTTGTATTTTATCAATCTACCTCTCGCGCGCGAATGAGCGAATTCATCTATGTAGGTCTAGAGTAACGGGAGCAAGCGCGGTAAGTGAAATCAGTCAAAGAAGCAGTAGCTCAGCAGCGCGCCAGAGCGCCAGGAGTAGCTTAGCGCGCTCTGGAATTCGGCGTATGCGTACAAAGTCAGTTAGCGGCGGATACAGACTCGGGCTAATAGCTGAAGTTTGTCGTGTTCCTATGCAAATTGAATGCTCCCAGGCATCGGCAAGAGAGAAAGTGCAAAGGATGAAGAGAGGGTAAAAGGAGGAGAGGGAGTTACTAGACGGCGTGGATGGCGGAAGGCGTAGGGAGGGAAAGCGAGAGGGGAGGAGGGCTGGAGCGCGCGGCACCGGCTTGTTTATCTACACAAGGGTTCTTGGCCGAGTCGCGACGTAAGTAGTTACTGCCCTAGCGCTGCAACGAACGGCCAACGTGTGCGGAATAACGATAAGCCTTTAACGGCGCCGAACAAGAGGCTCTATTTATGCGTCTCGCTTACAACGGAATATACCTTACTTACTTACTTATACTTGCTTTCTTTCTCCTCCTTCTTTTTTTTCCTCTACCTACGCTATGTATACAGGCTCTCTGGGCTTGCCTCGCTTCCCATTGATTTACAAAGTAGATTAAAAGGAATTTCCCGTTCCCCCTAACATTTGTATCTCCTTTAGACTGCTTTGAAAATTTTAGGAATATTAAGTTTGGACTATTTTGCCTGTGATACGAGGACTCGGGCAAAGTTAAAGCTCGAGCTTAAATGACATTTGAATGGTGTGGTAAAAAATTGCGATACTCCGAATGCCGGGATAGCTTTTTCAACCCGAATGCCGCTGCTACTTTTAACGCGGCGAGCATCAGCTTCATCAGGGTAGGCCAGAAAAAACCGCATTAGTCGAGCAAAACCTCTCATGACGATAATGACGAACTAATGGGTTGTCATTACTTTATCGTTAGAGCCACGTGTAAAAAACGCCGCCCACTCGTTATAGTTCTTTTTCGGCAAAGTGTGAAGTGCGACTAGCTTGGAAAAAGAAATGCGATAATAAGAAAATCCCCCCCAAAAAATAACATCCTTTTCATTCAAACTGCATTTAATTGAATCACGGCTCGCTTTTCTCATAATTCTTCGAGTCTCGAAATCATTTTATTGAATGATAAATTTGGCCCTATCAGTGCAGCGGCGCGCTACAATATATCAGCATAAATAAAAAAGCCATTTCAACGGCGAAAGGGAAGTCGATTTCGCGGGCAAATATTTGCGTGCTTAAAATTGAAATATTGAGAGAGGTGTTTGTTTGCGCCGCTGATATCTAAGAATCAGAGTCGTGCGCGCCTGCGGAGTCGTTTTCGGGGCGTGGGCGCGCG
>JAPYZB010002882.1:0-11195 GCA_030522745.1 Eupelmus kiefferi
ATACTTTTTATATAATTTGTTTTATTCAACGCTGAAAGTACCTTTGCATTTCACTGTAATCAAGATCTTAGTAGAATCTAAAAAATTCATTAAGAAACTTAATTACAAACCATAAACTCATGACTAGATGAATTTACTTAAATATTTACCAGTTTTTTATCAAACAAGTTTAGACTATGAGTTCTACAAGGATACATAGAATATATGAACCGAATATATTAGTACTTAAACCGTGTTGAGATTTTATTGATAAAGACAAAAGATTGAGTTTGAACATTTTTTTACTGTTTATAAGTATTAACGGCTCTTATGTCTGATTTCTACATGGTGTACAAAGTTAATTCAAAGCAGCATATTAGGTATATATTAAAAAAATTACCATTTTATATAAACTCAATTTTTTGTTTTTTGTAACACAAAGCTTTTGAGCAATTGAATACTACAATTTACTAGAAAGAACGAAATTTTTTTAATGAACAATTTTCACGTTATGACAATATTTATATAAAATATTTTTATAGAAAAATACACTTAGAAAGATAGAAATAGGATATTTCATAAGACAAGGGAATATATTTTTATAGTATTTAAATCCTAGATTTTAGAATCAGACAGGGTGGATTGATAATGATTGTTACTTATACAATCAATACAACTTTTGCAAAGATAGTTTAGTAACTTTCTAGTAAAATATTTTTATATGAATTTAAAAGACATTGTTTTAGTGTCGCCAAGTAAACATTCCAGAAATACTTACAATACTGCAGAGTTAAAAGCGAGAATTTTGTTGATAATGTAATCTAATTACTAATAAGCAATAAACGTTTTTTCTATGCGATATTTTGATATGGTATCTACGGGAGGACAATTATTTAATTATATTTTTGTAAGTCTAGAATAGATAACATAATTTTTAAACATTTATAAATATTTTTTGTTTACGGGTTCAGGTACACTTTTTAAATAAGGAAAAATAATATTTTTCCCAAAATTAAATTTGGTTAATTTTTATATAAAATAATATATTTTTAGAAATTTAAGGTATTTATGTTTAAAAAAGTTCATGACAAAAATTTATAAGTGTTGATTACAGCTAAATACTTAAATTGAAGTATAATGATAAATTTTTTTAATGTTGAATATATACAAAAATTTTAAATTAAAGTCCAGTTTAAAATTGTAATTGGTTCTATGTAAAACATTATTACAATATTTACTGACGCTCAGCAGAATTTAAATAGATTCCAATGAAATGTACATTCCAGTATTTATATAGTATATTATTAAACAAAGAGATCATGACAAAATGTCTGAAGTTTAGAGAAAAAAGGTTTTCTCATAAATACTTAGACATTTGTTAGGTAGTTGATTAAAAAATATTTTCTTTTTTGGGAAAATATATCAAACTTATAAAAAGAAAGTACTATCATTATATATTTAAGCACAAATTAATATATTAATTTTTTATTATAATAAGATAATTTTAGATATTTAACTTACTTAGTAAGTCCAAAGGATATAAGTAAGTATTTATTATGTTACATATTTCCCTTTTAAAAAATTTACTAAAATTTTAAAAAATTTTAAACAAATTCCTCGATTGTAACATATTTAATATCTTTTTCACTAACTTTTAGTAATAAACTATTTTTCTTAGTCTGAAAACATTTCCTAATGCTGGGCACTAAAGAGATACTTACTTAAAAAGATAAGATTCATTCCATAGTAATTTAATATAATTTATGTTATTCAATGTGCATGTAAATTTGTAATAATTTACATTCATATAATATAATATCTAGAGTAAATTAAGTTTTATTTATTTATAGAAATTGTTTACATACTACTGATATAAAAGGTAGTTCTGCGAGTGTATAAATATTTTGAAAAACTACGACTTACAAGTAAAAAAAAATTAAAAAAGACACCAAAATGATACTTCCATAGTATTAGATGTACACATTATATATGTAAGATCATACAACAACGAGAATATTTATAGCAGAGTGACAAACTGTCCTCAGTATTTTTTAATATCAGTATTTACACCTAAGGAAATGACCTAAGGATACTCTTTACCGACTTAAATTATTTGTACCTATTATATGCATTTTTTATATCTAATTTTAAATTATTGAAGAACTGTTACCGTAATTGTCACTTTATATTTCAGTATACGAGCGTTTCATGAATTCCAAACAAATTACATATAATTTAATGATTTTTATGTATTTTAGTACATATTCTTTATTTTAATTTTAGTCGGATTTTTATTACTTTATTTAACAGTAAAAAAATAACAGAAATTAAAAAAATATTTGTAAAAGGATTAAATAGTTAGCTTTGTAGCTTATTCTATGTAAAATTCAAGTTTTTGGTTTGTTAAGATATTATAAGAGATATGATTTTATAACAGGCATGATGGATATTTTTATTCCCACAGTATTTAATCTCTTTTGGAAATGTTATGCAGCGTTGTATTTAGGTACTATTAAAATTGTAATTACTTTTTTAATAATATTTTTAATAAATAAAATACGTTGCGGGTTTTTAAGAATGTTTTCGTTATTTATTTATACCATTTTAATTTCATCCTATATTCCATGTTAATTTATTATTGTTTTCTCTTTATTCGCTTTCAAGATAATTAATTATTAGTACATGTTAAACTAAATATTATAAGTATTAATTTACTAGTATAAATTCAAAATATTCACAACTAATTTTATATTTAAGATAATTGATACTAAATACATAAAACAATTAAATAGTTATAAAATTGGCATGAAACAAAGGGTTTTTAATTGAGTACACATAAATTATATGTTTTAACATTTTCTCTTCCTTGTTAATCTTTGTCTAAATAGTGTTTTTATAAAAATTAAATTGTTCGTAACCAATTAAAATTAATGTTGTAGTAGCTAAAACTTTTTGTTTTGTAATACTTATATGTTTTAACTAGATCTACTTAAACTTTAGGTAGAAAATAAAGAAAAGATCAAGGTAAATGTAAATCTTAGTCGAAGGTAAGCTTAGCTTTATTTTTTCTCAACGATTTAAACTTCATGTTTGTACACAAATTAGCAAACTGTTTTGCAATTCATTTTATGCACAATTTTTTTTCATCAAATCTGACTTAAATAATAATTCATTATTTATATTTTTGCCTATCCATTACGGAAGAAAAACTCAAAAGTCGACACCGAAATTGTCCAAAAAAACCATCCAATTTATTTCAAAATTAAGTGTTAAATCAAATATTTTTGGCCTTACCACTCAACTTTTGAGTATATTTTTGTAAAGGTAACATATCAATTAATATAACTGAAATTACTCCAATAAATAAACGCTGTCATCCTCGATCCTTTACAACCTGCCTTCATCGTGTCATCGCAGCTTCCATATCAAAAAAATCTTCGTCCTGCCCAAAGTAAATCTTCGTCTTGTCCAAGATAGCCGACGCGCTACCTAACGAAATACCAAAACCAAAAAATTATCTAAAACCTTTAACTGATCAAATCATCTTCTTTTCTTTCAGGTAACCACTACCCATCGATCTTGATGAGCGAATCACTGCGCTTCTATCCCTGCGACACGTGTAACCGAACCTACCGACGCCTCATAACCCTCCAGCGCCACAAGAAACTGGAATGTGGGAAAGAGGCAACCTTCGGCTGCGTCCTCTGCAGCTCGCGCTTCAAGCACAAGCACAGCTTGCAAAGACACCTTAAGGTCCATCTGGTTGAACAGCCAAATGCTGATCCGCGCTACTCCGACGACGTGTGGCGCCAGCAGAATTTCACCTGACAGGAGAAAAAGGAGAGAGCAAGCTAAATTTCGATTGGCAGTGCAGCAGCGCAGTTACGATTTTGCAGTTAGAGAATCGACGTCCAGGAGGTTTTGCAGCGAGAGTATAACCAGGCGAATTTAGTCAAGTTCGAAATGGTTGATTTGATAATTATGTTTTTTTTTCTTTCTTGTTTGATAAAAGGCGCCGTCGTTATGATACTAAAATTAAGTTTGTATACGAATGAAAAATGGGATTCGAAGATATTATACTTGTGAATTTTTATCATGGCAAGATTTTCAAATTGTGAAAAACACTCGAGGTATTATGCACGGTTCAATTGTGTGGTATCTGAATGAATATTAATTGATAAGAATCTTAAAAGTATGTACATAATATTAATATTATTTTATTATAAGGCATCGACGTTAAAATTCTACTATTTTATATAGAAAAGGGTGATTTGTTCATTATATTTTGCGAAATAACGGTCTTCCTTCAAACATAAAACATTGAACATGCTTACAGTTTTAACTTCCAATGAATTATTTAAAATTAACAGCCAAAAGTCGATGAATATTAAAAGAAAAAAATAATGTAAATATACTGAAAATTGTCTGAAGCTGTATACATATATTATAACTACATAACTATTTTTTCGTAAAGTTAGTACCTCTATGTAAAAGTGATGTATATACATAGTACAACTAAAAGTTTGTTTGATTTTGATTTGTTTTAAATGAAAAAAGTTAACTAAAAATAATTAAGAAGATTATTTTTAAAATTTAACTTGCAAAATAATTATTTTTGTTATAAATAAAATCAAGTTTTTCAGTTATTGTAATTCAATATCAAGCTTGTAATGAAAATACTACTTTTTTTTGAGTTTATATGAAAAGTTATTTATATAAAATAAGTTTAACATAGGCACATGTGATTTATTTTTCAAATCAAATAAAGTATTACGTTATACGTAACAATTTCTTCTTTATTAAAATCTTTTCATATATTATTAAATGCTTATTTTATTTATTATCTAATCTATACAATATTATTACTTTTAATCATGTATGAAGTAAGTATTCTAAAAATTTTGGTTTACAGGTATTAACTTATTTCATAATTTAAAGTTTAAAGTTAAATATTTAAAAAACGTTATTACTAATATTATTTTTTTTAGATGTGATCAAAATAAAACACCATATTTATTTTTATTGCATGGATACATATAGTTATGCTAAAAAAAATAGAATACGGTTAATTTTATTACTAAGACTTTAGAGAGTAGAAATTTTAGTTTGATTAGCTCTCATAATTATTTTATTATTTGGTCAACTCAGTAAAGATAAAAATATATTTAATTTATGTAAAATTAAAATTTTTTTATTATAAAAACTATAACATTTACACTTTTCTATTAATCGAGTCTTGCAAAATTTTTAACAGCTATTAGAGAAATTGAAATTAATTGTAGTACATGGGCTTCTTCAATTGATTTTAATAGATTATAACTTTTAGATGGTTCATAGAATAGCGCCATTAACATTATATTATATTCTTAGGTCGTTATATCTTAAATTGAATAACAAGCGTAATAAACTAAATTCTAATTACTATTGTTTTTTTAAATTTTCTAATCATAAAATAGATTTAAATGCCAATACAAGAAAGCTGATCACATTGGCAAAGAAAAATATATTTCCGAGTAGAAATTGAGCAAAACTATTTTTCAACATTGAGGTTCGAACCAAAAGATTTTTGGGCTGTTTTGCATGCTTTTTTAACTAATAAGCGAGTCCCAATAAAACCGCCACACAGCCAAATCGCTCTTACAACGCAGATCAATTTCTACTTGGACCGTTCTCCAGTACTAAAACTCATCCATTCCCTTTATTCTTTCAGATTGGAACTGGAAGCCATCGCCTTTCTGGAGCCAGTCACCTTCCGCGCAGCAGCAGCAACTGTCACAAACCGCTCAATCCAAGAAGTCTCCAGGCTCCGGCCGGCAAACTGGCCCAAGCGACTCGATGAGCTACAAATGCCCCAACTGCGGCCGCTCCTACATGAGAGCGTACTGCTTGAGCCGGCATCTAAGAGTCGAGTGCGGCAAAGCGCCCAAGTACCAGTGCAAGATCTGCCAGGGCTGGTTCAAGTACAAGCACAATCTTAGCGCTCACATGATGCTGCACATCGAGCAGCCGAAATTCCCCTGCTCCATGTGTCCGAAAAAGTTTTACAGGCGCGACAAGCTGGTCGATCACTGCAAGAGGTACCACAACGTTCAGCTGCCCCAGAGGCCAGAGCCAGCTTCTGTACTAGAGCCCGAGAGCGATCCGCTCAAGTGAAATAGTTTTGACCATAGGTTGATTTTTTTATGGTTGCTGGAGGATTGTCCTTAGCAAGAAACGCGGCGAGCGATAGTTAATCGTTAAGCTATTGACGTTGGTTGGACTGTCAATTCGTTTGGAGCGATTACATGTATTTTCTTTTTTTTTTTCCTTCTTTTTCTTCGAAAAGGTGATTGATAGTACTTTATTGGTTTACTTTTATTTTATTGTATACTAAACGTTATTGTTTTAGAGCAAATTATAAATAAACATGTAGGTTTTGTGTAACCATTGCTTATTTATTGTTTTCGTGAAAATTTTAATTACAGTAGATAGTGTGCTTTTGAATTTCCATTGATTATAACTTTGCGTGCTTTGTAGGCTGTTTTACTTCCTTGCCCTCTATCTCAATAAGTTTTAATTATATATAATGATTACCAATTTACTTAAAAAATGTGAACTGAAATGTCAAGTGGAAAAGTCCATATTTTTGATAATTAAATTTGTATTCTGTAGCTTTTTACTGTTTTATTGTAATGTAGATTCACAGTGTGAAAAATAATTTTACGATAAAATAATTGATTTTTCAGTCTATATTTAATTCAGTATTTTTTATTATTTTGAAAATCATTATTAAATATTTATTTTTATCAGATTTTCAAGATACTAAATGTTGTCTTCCTTGTAAAGGTTTTAAAATATTTGACTTTTTGTATTAAAGAACAGTCATATTTTTTAGTACGACTGCTAGTTACATTACACTAGTGGTTCAATCAGAGGTTGAATTATTTGACAAGACAATTCTTGGATATAAATATTTTATAAAAGTACTAGAATTATCTGAAACGTTTGTTATTATACGTAATTTTAAAAATGAAAGCATTGATTAAATTTTAGTATTTAATAAAGTAAGTTGAGTAGATACACTCTAAGTTATAAATGTACTGAGATTTTAAAGTGTATCTATGACTTCAAAGAATTATTGAAGTTAATTGTGATTATTTTATAGTTTTAGTAATGACAACTTCCTTACCATTTGATACATTTTTTATATAACTGAATTCAGTTAAAATTTATATTGTTATTATCTTACTAGTTTTTAGTATTCTAAATAACTCTGGAATTAGTATAAAATAGAATTTTTATACTTATTATATGCTTTTCAAAGTAAGCTAAATAAACAGACTTTTAAGTAGTTTGATTACATGTTATAAGGAAATTTGCTCAATGAAAAATAGTTCCTACCATTATAATCATTTATATTCTACAAAATAATTATGCAGTCTACAAATTACTAATCAAAAACATTAATAGTGGATGATTAACAAAAAAAGTAATTAAATGGGATACTATGTAAAATAATATTTTTACAAGACTGTGCAAATATGCTAAATTTATTTAATACCACGGATCTGCGTTTTAGCGTTTTTAACAGTATTTATAAATATTATTAACAATTTAAATATATGTATGATAATAAAAATAATTCCAAATGTAATTAATTCAATAATGTAATGATTTTCGTAGAAAATAAGCGTAAATACATGTGTTAATATACATAGACAAATAAAATATTAATATTTTTTCGAAATAATTCTTAAAATAGCATTTTTTATTAAAATAAAATTCCTCAAAAAGTAGTTATTACTTTCTATAAGTAACATTTCTATTTGGCAAATTAAATAGAAAGTATTAACTCCAACTTTTAGATTAATTCCAACGCGAATAAAATTTCACGAAGAAGTAATATTTTTAAAAAGTAAACTTACCACTAATACGTACGATTCTTTTTCTATTCGCAGAGACTCAGCAGTACGAGATCGAAGACATAAACAATGTATCAATTCAAATTGACTTCTGTTGTTTGGAGTGCAAGAGGCGTTACAGCTCTCTGGCGGCTCTCAAATTCCATCAGAAGTACGAGTGTGGAATCGAGCCAAGCTTCGTTTGCCCACTGTGCAACTATAAGACGCGAAGGAAGTACCTACTTTCTCAACATTTTATGCGACACACTGGACAGAAAAGGTGAATTGTGGATTTAGTGCTACTAGAATGCATCGATTTTTGACTTGCTAATGACTTGATTTTTTTTCTTTCAGGAGAGGTCGCGGAAGAGGCAGAGGAAGAGGGAGAGGAAAAGCTGCTGCATTTAATTAAAATTTGATGTTTAATTATTTGAAATGAATAGTATTATGTATTTGAGATAGTCGATTTACAATAAAAGGTGGAATGATTATATGAATATTATAATTTATGATTTCTTATATATGATGGTTTATGAAGATTGTTATATAGCTCTGTTTGATTATTTTTATTATTTTGGAACAGTATTACATAAATTTATTTTGTTTTAGGTGTCTGATGCGATTTGATCCTAGATCATAATAATCGGATCATCAAGCATTTTAAGTTGAAGGAATTGAAGGAAGTTCAAAAAATTACTAAGAAATGGATTTTGGTGATATGGAAATTTACAAGTATATGTAAGTTATGTTGAGACGCGTAAGATTATACATTAGTATACTTTTAACAATCTTAACAAAAAATTATGCTTCTTTTAATTTAAAATAAAGTTTTTTTTAAATTTATTAGATTTAGACTCATAAACCGTAATTTCAAATTATGTTAATTGTTTTGGTCTATTAACTATATTACCTAATTGTATAACTGATAAGAAAAAATTTAGTTTTTTTTGTAGCTTATTTATAAACTGAGATTAAGAATAATGGCGATCAAGATTACCAGAAGAAAAAAATAAAAGTCTTTAAAGAAGAAAAGTAAGTCTTATTTTCATCTACTGAAAGCCGATCAACAAAACAAGCTATGTTTTTTATCTTAAATTAACAGCACTTGTATTTGTTGATTATTTTTCTTTTAAAGAATCTCACTAGTTAAATTAATTAGATTTGATATGGAATGCATTAACATGTTTCTTTCTGTTTGAATTACACAAGTTTCGTTTATGGGTGGTGGTTAAGAAAAATAAAAGTAAAATGAATTGGGAAGTTGTATGAAAATTTGTTTCGTTGTTCCATGTTTTTCACGTCAATACGCAGTAACTATATCAATCAATAAATAAATATTTTATTCTTCTTCTTTATTTTATTCCTACTATCCCGATCTTGAATAGGTTTACCCCTTCGCCACCTTTCAGCAATAACTCAACCGGTTCAACCGAAAATCATCAGAGTAACTGGTACCCACACTAAGAAAAATTATATAACAAATATTATTATGTTATATAGGAAAGATGTAACATCTTCGAAGCATCAAAAAAATTACTATGTTTTATAATAAAATTTACTATAATTATAACAAAATTCGTTATAACAATAGTAAATTTTGCTATAAAACAGCAATTTTTTTGATTTTTCGAAGATGTCACAGCTTTTCTATATAACACAATAATATTTGTTATATAATTTTTCTCAGTGCAGATCAATCCTATATCCAAGATCAAAACCAAAACTTTGCCAGTGCAACCGCGCGAGATTTTCATGTCCAACCTCCCGATTCAAAAACACAAGAGCGCGCTGCTCGCCGTGCGGCCCCACTAAACCAGCGTTTCTCTTTCAGACGTGGTTGTCTTCGAGCCGGAGCCGAAGACGCCGCGGCCCGGAGGCAGACGAGCCTCGGGCTACTTCGACTGCGTGCGCTGCGGCCGGTCTTACGCCCGCAAGGACTCGCTTCAACGTCACGTCAACTGGGAGTGTGGAAAAGAGCCCCAATTCCAGTGTCTTTTCTGCCCCCAGCGCTGCAAGCGCAAGGCACACTGGATCAGGCACATCAAGCGCCAGCACAACGACAAGTTCGAGCACATGGAGGACTACCTTATGAATTATATGCCGCGTTCCGAGTTCGACTGAGGCGCTGTTCGTCGGCCGTTCTTTGTTTTTTAATAATCCTTGTGATAACTTAGCAGTTTTTTAAATTCTTCTTTTTTATTTATCGAATTTTTTTGGGATAAAGTTTGAGAATGAGGTTGGAAGATGAATGGGCCAAGTGAGCTCGTTCTGATGCGAGTCTTGCGTTTGTCATTTTTACTTTTTACACAATCGAATGTGTAAGTTTCTGTGGACTGGATAAATTCGTGTTCTGATTTTTATATTGTGAGATACAAATTTTGAAATTTTTATAATGATTGTGCGTTACATTTGCCTTATCCTATTTAAATATTTTATGGATTATTTATAAATAATACTTTGATTTTAAGACCGTTTATGTAAGTGCCTTATGAAACGACGAGTATGATGAAAAAGCATTTTTATTTCTGTAGGAACATTGTGATGCCGACAAGATACATCGATTTTTATGTACTTCAATGTGTATATAATTAAACACTTATACAATTATTTCTACATGATAATTCTACATATTGAATAATTTATATTACACTGATAGATAGTATTAATAAATTCATAAAAAGATATTTTAAGTATATTATACAAATATTTAAGCACCATCGTGTTATAAGAACTTATCGCTAATCAAACTCTTTCTAAATTTCTATTCTTTTACGACTCTAGAATACTTTATAAAAATTTAAAGTACATCTGTATCTATTTTTCAAAATTCTCTAGTGCTACCATCGCTATATGCATCTTATCTTTAATTTAGCTATTTCTCTTGCACAAAATTCTCCAATATCAATTTTTTCTTTTTAGTTCTTTGTAATTGTACCTTCTTAACCCTTATATGACTCTGTAAACAACAATTACCAAATCCAGATATTGGAGAATTCTAGGCATGCGCACTAACTAGTCAGTTTTGTACATATAGAAACACTTTCATCGCTTGCATTTCGAAAAGGAATTGATTAACCAATGTTTGAACCAATGTTTGTCAATATTTATTTTTCAGTGAAGTTGATTTTATTTACATAGACATTTCCTTTTCGAAACGCCAATATCGCTACTTTTTATACGTAAAAAGGATCCTCATCTAGCTAGCTGCTTGGGACCTCAAATGTAAGGAACGTTATGTGCACAATATCACAATCGCATTAATCTATAAATGAAAATTTTTCTAAATAATTTCTTGCGCCAGTTTTGTATCAGCTGTCAATTAAAGGGATAAAAAAA